>JAHRHZ010000053.1:26399906-26420523 GCA_024137785.1 Ginglymostoma cirratum
GGTGAATAGCTCCGCTAGTTGGTCCACACAGGATCTGAGAGCTCGGTTGGAGACACCATCCAGGCCTGTTGCTTTCCTTGGGTTGACTCCCAGGAAGACTGACCTGACATCTGAAGTGGTGACAGAGGGAACAGGTATGTCTGGAGCTGTCAGGGCAGGCATCACCAAGCCGGTGGTATTCTGCACAAACCGAGAATAGAAAGAATTGAGCATGCCAGGGAGGGATGTGTCATTGTCCACTATCTTACACTGCTTCATTTAGTATCTCGTAACGTTGTTTAGGCCTTGCCATAGACAGGAGACTTTTTGGTAGGTCTGGGCCCCTAACTTGGTTTGGTACTGCCTCTTGACCTCCCTGATGGCTTTGTAGAGGTCATATTCATATCTAGATTCTCTGTATTGGTCCAGGTCACTTGGCTTGATTGCTGCATGTCTGGTCTTCAGTAGGGAGTGGATTTCCTGGTTCATCCAAGGTTTACGGTTGGGGAACACTCGGATTGACTTCTTTGGGTCACGGTCCACCATGCATTTGCTAATGAAGTCCGTGACGGTGGTGGCATACTCGTCTAGGTTTTCCACTGAACACAGTCCAGTCCACCGAGTCCAAGCAGTCTTCCATTGCCTTGGACCAGCACCGTACTTCCATTTGTGTAGGATCCTCCCGTTTTAGCTTCTGCTTGTAAGCTGGGAGGTGGAACACAGCACTGTGGTCGGATTTTCCGAAGTGCAGGCGGGGGGTTGAGTGGTAGGCATCTTTGAAGGTTGTGGGGCAGTGGTCCAGAATGTTCAGTCCTCTGGTGGGGCAGAGTTGTTGGGGGTATTTTGGCATCACCTGCTTGAGGTTTGGTTGAAGTCGCTGGCCACAAAGAATAGGGACTTGGGGAATTTTGTCTCTAGTGTGTTTGTGGCAGTGTGCATCATGTCTCGAGCATTCCCCTGGAGGCTTTCATTGGTTTGTAAGTAGTACACAGCAAATTGTTCACTTGGGAAATGTCTGATTTATCAATTCAAAAGTCTCAGTTCTGAGCAACTGCCGGAAGAACTGTTTTCTGGTTTTCTTAAAAGTTTAAATTGAGTTTCTTTTAACTTCAAAGAACAGCAGTACAGCTTTGGGTGTTTTCCTCTTTCTGTAACTTGTTTCCAGTTCCTACTCGATGAGTTATCACAGAACCAATCAGCTTCTCTTGTAAACAACTCCTCAACTCCTGACTGTCTGCACATTGCAGGATCCCACAGCCACAAAAACAGAGATCACAAGAGGTAATAGTTCCTTGCTGTGAAATTATGCAACCATCCTGGTGAATCCCTGTTTTTAAAATCAGTTCTTTTTCATTGCTCTCAATTTTTAAAGACGCAAAAATAAAAATACATGGTCTTTACTAAACGCAGTTAGCCATTCAACCCAAACAGTCAGTCTATAGGCTTCAAGGATCCATAAGAATGGAACTGAGTGCATGATAGAACTGGGTGATCTTTTCTTTAGCTATAGTTTCATACAGTCTGTAGCACAGAAAGAGGACATTTGGCCCATGCCAGTGGTCCTACGCCACATGAGCTTCCCTCTGCCTGCTTCAGCATACCAAATCAGTAAATCCTTCCATTCATTTCTCTCTCCCTCATGCATTTAGCCAATTTACCACTCAGACTAAAGAAGTTTCTTCTGAATTCTCCACTGGATTAATGACTGTCTTCAGATTGTAAATTCTACTGTTGGTTTTCCCAACAAGTAGAAGTATCTTGTCTGCAACTACTCTCTCAAGTCCTTTCAGAATTTTAACAATCAGTCTCGATCAGGATAGATACAGAAAGTTTCTTTCCCACATGAAAGGCATTCTCTCAGAGTAAGGAGTCACTCATTTAAGACAGAGATGAAGAGAAATTTCTTCTTAGGGTGTTGTGAATCTGTGGAATTCTTTATCACAGAGGCCTGTTGAGGTTGAATCTTTAAGTACATTCAAGGCTGAGATAAAAGGTTTCTAATTAATAAAGTGAAGCAAGGGTTATGGGTAAAGGTGGGAAAATGGAGTTGAGGATTATCAGATCAGTCATGATCTCATTGAATGGTGGAGAAAACTCAATGGGCTGAATGGCTTACTCCTATGTCTAATGGTCTTATTAGTTAGTGGAGCAAGCAGGGCTTTTGTTCAACATCCCATCTGAAAGGCAGCAGCTCCAAAACAGTGGAGTTCTACCACCCTCTGATGATAAAACATTCCCACAACACTGCTTTGAGTGTCAGCCTTATTTCTGTCTTTGATGAAGGCTTGAATATGCAAGCTTGGAGCTGCCTGTCCCACCAACTGTGAAAAGGCTAACACACAAAAAATACTTGATATCTCAAACACAATCACTATTCCTGCTTTCAGGAAACTGGTCATACAAAGACAGGAGAAACATGTTGGAAGAAAGCCAGAAAAACTTTGCTATGGCTGACAATTTAATTCAACGTCACAGAAGAATGGCATGTGTATTTGGAAAAAAGTGATGGAACATAGAACATAAAACAGTACAGCACAGTACAGGCCCTTCGGCCCACGATGTTGTGCCAAACTTTTACCCGAAACCTAAGGTCTATCTAACCTCCACCCCTACCTTATACTTTCATCCATATGCCTATCTAATAGCCGCTTAAATGCCCCTAATGAGGCCGACTCCACTACCCTCTCCGACAATGCATTCCACACCACTACCACTCTCTTGAGTAAAGAACCTACCTCTGATGTCTCCCCAATACCTACCTCCTTTCACCTTAAGGGTATCTCCCCTTGTAAAAGCTACCTCCACCTAGGAAAAAGTCTTTGGATGTAGGCAGCAACCAGAGTCTGGTGTTGGGGTAGCCCATGGGGATCAGACTGGTGTTGGGAGAGGGGCAGGAGAGGGGGATGATGTTAAAATTGATAACTAAAGTTCCTACCTGCATCATGAACAGAAGAGCCATTCAGTTGCGGCCTTTCTGAATTTTCCACCCTCTCTACACCGATGTCACCATTTTCCTCAGGTGCATCTGTGGTCTTAGGTTTACGTTGACGAGCTTTTGCTGCTTCCTTCTTCTTAGCTGCCTTTTTCTTGGCCAAGTCAGAAGGCATGGCTGTTGGCTAGTATGTATTAGTGGATGTACAATCTGTGGAAACAAAACACCGATTAAAAATTAAAATCTTCCTTTAATAAATCTTTGACTCAATATGGGACTCATTTCAGGGAACGTTAGATATGTGCAGACCCACTCTTAGATCAGATCAATCTCAGTTTAACATGGACAGAAATTAAAGGGAAATAATCCATACTCTCTTCAGGCTGGCTCAACATTTCATCCCAAGTCCTCTCTATTTGCAAAACAGTTCATTTCCACCATACGTCAGCTTACCTGCTGCCAGAACCTCAATCACATCTTTGTTAACTCCAAACTGAACTATTCAAAAGTCCTGCTGGGCCACCTCATAACACCCCCAACTTCAGTTCATCCAAAATTCTGCTGCTCATATTTTAAAGCACACCAAAGTGCAGTGACCAGAACTGGACAGTTAGGGCCTAGCCACAGTTTCTTAAATGGTTCAGCAATATCCCTATTTATGAAGTCCAAGATCCCATATGCTTTGCAATCTACTTCCACAATCTGGTCCACCACCTGCAATGACTGACATAGTTGTAGGCTAGGTTTGTTTGTTCCATTAGGCCTCTGGCCTTATAGAATAGCACCAGTACATTTATCTCACTGCCCCTTCTGCAAAAATATATCACTTCTCAGCTACATTACATTCTATCTGCCAGTTGTCTTCTCTGTTGACTAAATTGCATTGCAATTATTTGATATAGTTCTCACCACATTCCACATCTTCAAATTTGGAATTGTTAACAAATTTTGATCATTGGGATGAAATTTCAAGTCATTTATACACAAGAGCAGTGGCCCTCACACTGAGGCACCACTGTCTACCAACTTCCAGTTGAAAGAATAATCATTTACCAAAACTCTCTCCTTTCTCTTCTTAAAGAGAGTTTTCCTATGTTGACAGTGAGCTTCAAACTTGTTCATCAGCCTTTATAGTGGTACCTTGGCAAATGTTCTCAAAGACCACACGGATAATCTGCACTACATTCCCTCCTTCAACATTAGCTGTTATTTCAAAACAACTCAATTAAATATCAAGCATAATTTTACAGTTACTAATGTAGATTGGGCTCTAAGTGCTTAATAATGTTTTCTCTCAATTACAATTTAACTCAACATACAGCTAAGGCTGTAGGCTCTGGCAGTGTTTTGACGGTACGAGTGAAGGTGTGTGTTCTGGAATTAGCCATGACTTTAATCAAGCTGTTCCAATATAGCTGCAGGGGTGGAAACTTTCTGGTGTAATGACCTGACAAAAAAAAAAGTAGCACACATCAAACCCAGTCCACCTATTGATCAAAGTGTCAGCGACAATGCAAACAAGCAGCACTCATTAATGCCTAGGTCAATCAAACAGCTTGGGTTCTGCCAGAACATGCATACCCTGACCTCATTACACCCTTCATTAAAACAGAGACACAACAGCCGAATTGCAGACGTGAGGCAAAAGTGACTATCTTTGAGATCAAGGCCATATTTGACTCAATAGCTAGGCCTCCTTTATGCTGCTGAACTGCAATCAATGTGAATCGGGGAAAACTCTCTACTGTTCAGCCATGCTTCTTTTTTCCTAATCATTTGTGGGATGTGGGCGCCACTGGCTGAGCCAGCATTTATTGCCCATCCCTTGTTGCCCTTGAGAAGGCGGTGGTGAGCTGCCTTCTTGAACTGCTGCAGTCCTCCTTCTGTAGGTCACCCCACAATGCTATTAGGGAGGGAATTTCAGGATTTTAACCCAGTGACCGTGAAGGAACGGGGATATATTTCCAAGTCAGGATGGTGAATGGCTTGGAGTGGAACTTGCAGGGTGTGGTTTTCCCATATGTCTGCTGCCCCTGTCCTTCTGGAAAGAAGTGGTCGTGGGTTTGGAAGGTGCTGTCTGAGAATCTTTGGTGAATTTCTGCAGTGCATCTTGTAGATAATACACACTGCTGCTACTGAGCATTGGTAGTGGAGGGAGTGGATGCTTGTGGATACATTGCCAATCTAACAGGCTTCTTTGTCCTGGATGGTGTCAAGCTTCTTGAGTGTTGTTGGGGCTACACTCATCCAGGCGAGTGGGGAGTATTCCATCACACTCCTGACTTGCGCCTTGTAGATGGTGGTCATGCTTCCAGTAGTCAGGGGGTGAGTTACTCGCCACAGTATTCCTAAGCTTCTGGCCTGCTCCTGTAGCCACTGTGTTTATGCGATGAGTCCAGTTGAGTTTCTAGTCAATGGTAACACCCAGGATGCTGGTAGTGGGGGAATTCACTGACAGTAACACCATTGAACGTCAAGGGACGGTGGTTAGATTGTTTCTTATTGGTGATGGTCACAGCCTAGCATTTGTATGGTGCGAATGTCACTTGCCACTTGTCAGCCCAAGCTTGGGTATTGTCTAGATCTTGTTGCATTTGAACAGGAACTGCTTCAGTATCTGAGGAGTCACAAATGGTGCTGAACATTGTGTAATCATCGGTGAACATCCCCACTTCTGACCTTATGATGGAGGGAAGGTCATTGATGAAGCAGCTGACGATGGTTGGGCCTAGGACACTTCCCTGAGGAACTCCTGCAGATGTCCTGGAGCTGAGATGATTGACCTCCAACAACCACGACCATCTTCCTATGTGTCAGGTATGACTCCAACCACCGGAGAGTTTGCCCTCTGATACCCATTGATTCCTGTTTTGCTAGGGCTCCTTGATGCCACACTCGGTCGAACGCAGCCTTGATGAAATGGGTTGTCACTCTCACCTCACCTCTGGAATTCGGCTCTTTTGTCCATTTTTGAACCAAGGCTGTAATGAAATCGGGAGCTGAGTGGCCCTGGCGGAACCCAAACTAGGCGTCACTGAGCAGGTGCTGTTTGACAGCACTGTTGATGACACCTTCCATCACTTTACTGATGATTGAGAGTAGACTGATGGGGCAGTAATTGGCTGGGGTGGATTTGTCCTGCTTTGTGTGTAAAGGACATACTTGGGCAATTTTACACATTGTCAGGTAGATACCAGTGTTGTAACTATACTGGAACATTTTGGCTAGGGGAGCGGCAAGTTCTGGAGCAGAAGTCTTCAGTACTATCACTCAGCAAAGGAAAATTGTTATGGTTGTTAGAGGTCAATCATCTCAGTATGAGTTCATCAGGGTAGATACTTCTAATCAACATGTTCACAAACATTAATACAATGTAATAGTCTCCTGGTGACAACAGGAGTGATGGATGTGAATCATGTTTGTATTAACAAACTGATTTGTTTTCTCACTAACAGAGAAATCAGTCCAACTGTCACCTTCAGTTAGTCCATCTTGCCCAAAATGAAATATGTACCCAACATTAGAGAGACTGACAAAATAGAATCAGTTACACATTGAGAAGGCCACAGTCATCACCCTTTAGCCAACGGATGGTGAACCTTTGGAACTCATGGCCTCCAAAGCCTTCTGTGGCAAAGACACTGAGTGTATTTAAGACAGAGATAGATAGGAGTCTAGAACACGCTGCCAGGGGTAATGGCGGAGACAGATACAATAGGGGTTTTTAGATAGACACATGAATAAGCAAGGAATAGGGGAATATGGATCATGGGCAGGCAGAAGGGATTAGTTTAACTTGGCGTCATGTTCGGCACAACATCATGGGCCAAAGGGCCTGTTCCTTGCTATACTCTTCTACATTCTATGAACTGGGCCCAAGAGTGTAACAGAATAGGTGTCTATCGATAGCTACTGTTTTCTAGCATACAAATAAGGAATGTTGATCCTGTAACCAAGACCTAATGGAGATACTGTCAAAGTAAAGTTCATCTTGTTATTGGTTACATCCAGCCTTTAATACACCACTGAACGACAGCACTGCCAAGATCAAACTATCAGTGGGGTTACCAAAGATTCAACATCTGCAATAAGCAATATTCTAAAAGGTAAATAAAAGACAGCATAGGTTTGCTGCTAGTCACTAGTATATACTTACAGTGTTAGAAGATGTGAATGTGATGATTGGATAATACAGTCACATGCATTAGTTTGACTGTGACTGGATAATATAGTCACATATACAAACCTGGAATGCAGACAATGTGAACACATTGGATAGAGATATGGATGAACAAAGTGTCACCTTTTAATTGGAAATTATCTGTACAAATAGTTTATTGGAAGCCTCTAAAAATAGCATAAAACTTTTGGTTTTGTAATAAAGATTTACCATTTTTGATGTCGACACCTCCCAAGCATGCATGAGGCATCTGGGGTTTCAGGTACATAATTCTTTGAAATTTGTGTCATAGTTGACAGGGTGGTTGAGAAGGCATTTAGCATGCTTGCCTGCATTGCTCAGACCTTTGAGTATAGGAATTGGGACATCGTGTTGACATAGTACAGGATTTTGGTGAGGCCTCTTCTGGAGTACTGTGCAGTCTGGTCACCCTGCTATAGGATGGATATTACAGAGTTGGAGAGGGTTCAGAAAAGAATTACCAGGATGTTGCCAGGAATGGAGGGTTTGAGTTATAAAAAATAGACTGGATATGCTGGGACTTTTTTCACTAGAGCATAGGAATTTGAGGGATGACCTTGTGGAGGTTTATAAAGTCATGAGATATATAGATAAGGTGAATAGCAAGGGTCTTTTCTGTACGGTAGCAGAGTTCAAAACTAGGGAAGGATACTTTTAAGGTGAGAGGGGAAAGTTTTAAAAGGGACCCAAGGGGCAACATTTTAAATAGAATGGTTCGCACATGGATTGAACTGCCAGAGGAAGTGGTATTTGCAGGTACAGCTATAACATTTAAAAGACATTGGACAAGATATGAATAGTAAAAGTTTGGAGGGATATGGGCCAAACGTAGGCAAGTGGGACTAGTTTAGTTTGAGAACACAGTCGTCATGGACTAGTTGGACTGAAGGATCTGTTTCCATTCAGTATGACTCTATGAATAAACAGTTAAATAAAGAAATCTGAGTGCCACTTGATCTAAAGAGGGAATAAAGAGTTAAAACCACCTTTCAACACATGCAACTAGATAATCAATCTGCAAAGCTTTGGTTAGACACGAAAACAGACTGCCTTGAGAAGGAAGTTGCTCATGCCCAGTAATGAGACACAGTGTCAGTAACTGAGATAATATGATAACTGAGAGATAGTAGGAACTGCCGATGCTGGAGTCTGAGATAATGAGGTGTGGAGCTGGATGAACACAGCAGGCCAGGCAGCATCAAAGGAGCAGAAAAGCTGATGTTTCGGGTCTGGACACTTCTTCAGAAAAGGGCCTTCTACACCTATATGATGATATGATAACTGGGCACCTGGAAGACAATGAGCTAATTGATTGAGTTAACATGGATTTACAAATGGGAAAATCATGTTTGACCAACTTGTTTTGAGGAGGTTACCAACAGAATAGATATAGGGGGACCAGTGAATGTAGTGCATTTGGATTTTCAAAAAGGCTTTTGATCACGTCACATACACGTTAGTAAACAATATTAGGGGGCAATATTGGTAGTGACTGACAACTAGTCAATGGGGAAAAAAGAAACAGGGAAATAAAAGGGTCAATTTCCAGTTAACAGGCTGAGATTAGTCAGGCTCTCCATTGATCAAAACGTCAGCTCCAGCTATTGGACAATTTGTATCCATTATTTGAATGTGGAAATTGTGGGGGAGGTTGAATCTAGTTCTATGTAAAAGCACTTCTAGATATAAAAAAAAAGTGGGAATGGAGGGCTCTTGTGGAACAGTGGTAGCATCCCCACCTCTGAGCCAGGAGACCCAAAGTAAGTGCTACCTGCTCCAGAGGAGCACCATAACATCTCTGAACATGCTGGCTGGAGAACAACAGCAGGAAATGTTGTGACAATTTATTGGAAAGAAAAGTGAAAGTGGGAATGTTGAGTATTGTGGTGCAGGGGCAGTGTCACTACCTCTAGGCTAGGAGTTCGAGCCTGGGTTCAAGTCCCACTTGCTTCAGAGTGTCATGACACATCTGAACAGGCTAATTAGAAAATCCGAATGGGGAATGCGTGTTGTGAAGATAATGCAAAGAGGCTTCAAGGGGATTGCAACAGACTGAGTGAGTGGGCAGATGAAAATTGCAGATGGAATATAATGTGGATAAGAGGGAGGCTAGCCACTGGTAAAAGAAACAGAAATGTAGATTTATTGTTTTAAATGGCAAGAGGAAAATTGATGAGAAAGGACACCAGGTTATTTTGGCCATGAGTCACTGAAAGCTAACATACAGATGAAGCAAGCAGTTAGGAAGGACACTACCATGCTGGCCTTTAAAACAAGTGGTTTTAAGTACAGAGTAAAGATGACTTGCTTCTATTGTACGGAACGTTGCTGAGACCTGACTTGAAGCACTATGCACAGTTTTAGTCTAGATCCTGAGGTAGCAGAAGTATCCTATGAGAACAGCTCAAAGTGTCTTGACTGGTATGCTTTGGAGTTTAAAAGAATGGAAGGTAATCTTATCGAAACTAAAATTTTTACATGATGCAACAGGAAAGTTGAGTGTTCTAGAACCAGGAGAGTTTCATAACAAGGGGTAGGACATTTCAGAATTTGACAAGAACTTTTTTCACTCCAGAAGGCAGAGAGTCTTTGAAATTCAATTCCAAGGGTTGTGGAAGCTCAGTGAGTATGTTCAAGTAGCGTGTGATAGATTTCTAGATAATGATATCAGATGATGTTGGGATAACATGGGAGCATTACGATTGATATGATGGGACAGCTGATAGTATAGCCAAACATGCAGGTGGCACTAAAATAGGTGGGAAGGTAAGTTACAACAAAGAAACGATTAAATTTAGGTTAGGTTAGCCGGCCAAAATTTGGCAGATGGAGTTTGACTTGGAAAACTGAAAGGCTACCCATTTTGGTCAGAAGAATAGAAAGGCAACTTATGATCTAAAGGGAGACAAACTTCAGAGTGCTTTGGTGTAGAGAAATCTGGGTGTCCTCATGCACGAATCGCAGAAACTAGTATGCAGGTACAGCATCTAAACAGGAAGGCAAATGGAATGTTGACATTCACGACTGCAGGAATAGGGTATAAAAGTACAGATATGCTGCTGCTGCTGCACAAGACATTTATGAGATCATACCTGGCATACTGATTCCCCTTATTTGGAGGATGGAGCTGCACTGGAAACAGTTTAGTTTAGGAGATTTAGTAGATTGTTTTCAGAGGTGAAGAGTTTATCTTATGGAGAGAGGTTGAGCACTTTAGGCCTATACTCAAATTTACAAGAATGAGAGTTCTAATTAAGGTATACGATATGCTAAAATAGATTGACAAAGCAGACGTTGAGAGGATGTTTCCTCTCATGGACAATCTAGAACAAGAGATCATAATTTTAGGATGAAGGGGCAGATTTAAATCAGAACTGAAGAGAAATTACTTCTTTCAAAGAGTCGTGAATCTGTGGAAGTCACTACACCAGAGTGCAGCGGATGCTGGGACATTGAGCAAATTTAAGATAGGCAATTTTTTCCTCAGGTTGAAGGATTATTGGATACGGGCAGGAAAATAGAGTTGAGGCTGAGACGAGATAAGTTACGATCATATTAATGGCGGAGCAGGTTTGAGGGGGTGAACTGCCCACGGTCTTCTGCAATAGAACTGAACGACGCTTCAGGAAGTGCTGTCTTACTGTGTAATACCATTGACTCGGGGTCTGAACCCACACATCACTGGCCACCAGCAAAAGACTTGCTGATGGAATATAGCCAGTGCTCACCCAACAGTGCTAAGTACCAGCAATAACTGGCAAAGACAAGAGGAGGAAACTGACCAACTTATTCCCTCCCTGCACAAGGCTAAATTCTGAATGAAACAAGCTAACCCTTCACCTTTTGAGTCAAGTCCAATTTTCTGCACTGTGGTTACTCGTAAGTGACCATAATGCAGTAAGATTTAAGGTAATCATCGATAAGGACAAAGATGGACTGAAATAAGACTTTGAAGCATGGAGGGATTGATTTTAATAAAGACAACATCTGGCCGAAGTGAACTGGTGGCAGCTACTTACCAGAAAATCGACATCACAAGAGTAGAGTATTTCAAAAGGGTAACAGTGTGAAGTGCAGGGCTAATATGTTCCCACAAAGGTGAAGGGTGGGATCAAAAAGTCCAGCAAACTGTGGAAGTCAAGGAATTTACAAGCTTGGGTAAAGGGAAAAAAGCTTAAGGCAGATACCAAAGCTTCAAAACAGCAAATGCTTTAGATGATTTTGAAAATGCAAAGGGTTATTTAGAAATTAGGAGAGCAAAGAGAGGACAAGAAAAACAATGGTGGGTAACATTATAAAAGGAAAATCTAAACAAGAACAAATCATTGGAGAAACTCAACAGGCCCGAGAGACCCTTTGTCACTGGACTTGAAACATTAATTCTGCTTTTTTCTCCTCAGATGCTGTCAGACCTGTTGCATTTCTCCAGCAATTTCTGTATGTTTCAAAACTCCAGGATCCACAGTTCTTTGTTTTATTTTAAACGAAAATCCAAAAGCGATGAGAGAGTATTTTAGGGGCAACTGAATAATTCTGTTCCTGACTCCTGACATTTCCCAGCAGAACCTCTTGCCAATTTTGTTGGTCCCAACATGGATCACAACAATTTGATTTCCCCCCATCACTCCGATATCCTTTCAAGCTGACTTGAAATGTCTTTCACTTTGGCACCAGGCAGACAACACATCATGTAGGACTCTCAATCCTGCTATCTGTACCCCTAATTATAGAATCCCTTACCTTTTCTTTTTAATCGCATCCCCCCACAGCTTGAATGGCCTCTTGTACTATGTACAGTGGTCAGTTTGCCCACCTTCCTACAGTCCTATTCCTCACCCACACAGGGAGCAAGTCTCACCTACCTATTGAACAAGGTCAAGAGCTGAGGCTCCTCCAATGCTAAATTCATGACCCCTCTCTCTCCCTCACTTCTAGTCACACTGTCCAGGCCCCGATCACTATTTTTAATATAGAGAATGTGACTGCCTCCTGAAACACAGAATCCAGGTAACTCTCCCTCTCGCTGATGTATCCCAGAGTGTGACGCTCAGAATCCAGCTGATCAACTCTGAATTGTAGTTCCTCGAGCAACCAGCAATGGCGACAGATGTGGTCACTATGAATCACAATGGCATCCACCAGCTCCCACATCATGCTGTTACAACACATCATCTGACCCTGCAGCTTCAGGTTATTTAGTTACTTCTTAATTTGTATTTTTAAAGTTCCTACCCTTCTTTATTTTTAATATGCAAAATATTGCTCCAATTTGCCTTTAATCTGAAAGCAACTTATAAACAGTACCCAAATTAGCCGTTCTTACCAATAAATACGATTTTCCTGTGATGCCACTTGTTTTATTTACTGGTTCTGGTCCCAGAGTTTCCTCCGCTCTTGGATCCTCTCCACCTCTACGGGCTTTCGGTATGTAGGCCTCAAGCGTTGGTCTTGATTTTTATTTCCTGCTCAGTCTGTATCCTCCTCTGCTAGATCCTTCTTCTTGTTATGCTCCAAAGACCCCCAGACCCTACTTGGACATCGAAGAGGAGAAGCACTGACAATTGGCAGAAAAGGAAGAACTGACCCCCTCCTCCCTCTTTCACCAAGTTCCAGTGACACTCTAATGAAACAAAGCAGCACTCCAGTGCAGACTCAAAACCCAGGTCAACTCATACTTAGAAATAGTAGGAACTGCAGATGCTGGAGAATCTGAGATAACAAGGTGTAGAGCTGGATGAACACAGCAGGCCAAGCAACATCAGAGGAGCAGGAAAGCTGACATTTTGGGCCCAGACCCTTCTTCAGAAGGACCTTCTGAAGAAGGGTCTAGGCTCGAAACGTCAGCTTTCCTGCTCCCCTGATGTTGCTTGGCCTGCTGCGTTCATCCAGCTCCACACCTTGTTATCGCAACTCATACTTAGTCGGCTTTTATCCGGAAAAAATTCTTTCAAACATTTCTGACATCTTTTATCCCGAATACTACCACCATCCTAATGCATGACAGTAACACCATGACGTAGAGAATATAATTACAGCAGAGATGTTAGTATCGTAAAAGTGAATCTAGAAAATATATAGAACACAGAACAGGAAGAAAAAAAACGTGAATTCAGACAAGATTTTTCACACTTCAAAAGGACCTAAAGTCAGCCACAGCCATTTCAGGAGGTCATGAAGTGCAAATCATCAACGCAATGCTTTAAGGGCATTATCAGAACAGAATTTCACTCCTTTACTTTGCATATGTTGCAAATTTACCCCCTTCAAAGATTTAGCCAATTTGTAAAGTTTCTCCATGTGACCTCCTGCTTCCCAGTACCAATCATCAAAATCTCCTCTGTCACCTCTATGGCCTTGACACTCTTCCCAAAATGTGGTCCCCAGAATTGGATCCCACGCTTCAGTTAATACTAAATCAGTGATTTAGAACAATCAACATTTGCTTCCTCGCTTTGTACTGTGTGTCTCAGTTTATAAAGCCCAGGATAAAGTGGATGCAGCCAAAAATAAGCAATGAAGTTGACTTTAAAAGATGACAGTGATTTAAAACTGCACTCCTATATTCACCTGCTTCAGTAGTTTTTTGGTCCACGCATGGGACAAAAGAGCCTCACTCCAGAGGGAGTGTAAATGTCCAGTCTGGAATTTAGAAGGATGAGAGGGGGTGTGATCAAAACTTGGGAGAATACGGACAGGCCTGAATCCAGCAGGTGTGAGAAGACATTTCCACAGGTAGGAGAGAGCACAGTCTCAGAGTAAAGGGACACCCCTTTAGAACTAAGATGGGGAGAAATTTCTTCAGCCAGAGGTGGTGAATCTGTGGAACTCATTGCCACAGAGGCCCGCAGAGCCTACAACATTGAATGTGTTTAAAAAAAAAGTTCCTAATAGGTTAGGGGATGAGGCTTACAGAAAGAAGACAGGAGAACGGGATTGAGAAACATATCTGTCATTATCAAATGGTGGAGTGGACTCAGTGGGCCAAATGGCCTAAATCTGTACTCATATCTTATGGACTACAAGGCCACGTTTGATCTAATCCTAATCCGCAATGGTGGAGTTACAGCATCTCCATTCTTTTTGTTTCTTTCCTTTTTTCTGTTTTCATGTTTTTTCCTTCATTTTTATTTGCCTCCCATCTTCAGATGACATTGGCAGTGGTAAGCTGAGCCAGCACAGCCTCGAGGTGAAGCCTAGCCTAGACCTTGGTCTCAGCGTGAGGCCCAGCATGGATTCGTCTGCTTTTACTTTTTTTCCTCCTTTTCTACATTAGAAGAACTGTAATGCTGAAGTTTTAACTTTATTTTTCTCATTTACACCTAGGACTTCGTACCTAGGCCCCTGTGTATCTAAGATGGCACAGAAAATGGAAACTTTGTACATTTGCACTGTATTCATGTTTCCCTGTACGTGAATACGTGACAATAAAATCTAATTTTAATTCTAAATGTGATATTAAGAAGCCCTAGCAAAACTGGAGTCATTGGGAGTCAGAGAGAAAACATTAGAGTAACACTTGGCATAAAAAAGGCAATAGCTTTGTGATAATATTAGTGAACAAACTATCCAGAATCCCACCAAGGCAGATAGCAAAATTCAATTTCAATTAATAAATCTGGAAATTTAAAGTTTTTGAGAAGACTTGTAGTTTGGGTTGTGGATGAGGTTGTTTATTTGTTTGCTGAGCTGGTAGGTTGGTTTGCAGACGTTTCGTCACCATACTAGGTAACATTATCAGCGTGTCTCCGATGAGGCCAACCACCACGTCAAAGCAGACCAATAAATAACAAGTGGGACAGACCAAGAATGCTTCATGGGATGGCACTGTGGCTCAGCAGTTAGCACCGCAGCCTCACAGCACCAGGGTCCCGGGTTCGATTCCACCAGCAGGCGACTGTCTGTGTGGGGTTTGCACATTCTCCCCATGTCTGCGTGGGTTTCCTCCTGGTGCTCCGGTTTCCTCCCACAGTCCAAAGATGTGCAGGCTAGGTGGATCGGCTATGCTAAGTTGCCCGTAGTGTTCAGGGGTGCGTAGGTTATAGGGGGATGGGTCTGGGTGGGATGCTCCAAGGGTCGGTGTGGACTTGTTGGGCCAAAGGGCCTGTTTCCACAGTGTAGGGATTCTCTGATTCATTGGAGGCATATTGATGATGTTACCTAGTATGGTGATGAAACATCTGCAAACCAACCTACCAGCTCGGTGAACAAATCAACACCAAATCTGGAAATAAACGCTAATCTAACAGCCACTCACACAAGTAAAATGAGTTTTTGTCCCATTAACCACATGCAGCCTTTAATAATGGATGATATTGTGGGGATCAAGCTATCACACATTCAACAATATTCAATTGCAGAGGCAGCATGGTGGCTCAGCGGTTCGCACTGCTGCCTCACAGCGCCAGGGACCCGGGTTCGATTCCACCCTCAAGCGACAGTCCATGTGGAGTTTGCACATTCTCCCCATCTCTGTGTGGGTTTCCTCCAGGTGCTCCAGTTTCCTCCCACAGTCCAAAGATGTGCAGGTTAGGTGGACTGGCCATACTAAATTGTCCATAGTAGCCAGCAGTGTGTAAGTTAGGTGGATTAGACATGGGAAATGCAGGGCTCGAGGGAAAGAGTAGGGGGATGGGGATGGGTCTGGGTGGGATGCTCTTCAGAAGGGCTGTGTGGACTTGTTGGCCCGAAAGGCCTGTTTCCACACTGTAGGAATTCTATGATCTATGGACTATGAACGAAGTCAACAATTCATAGTACACTAGTCACAGAGTATGAACAGGAAGTTACTCTTGCCCAGTAACAGTGCTAGCAGCAGCCACGCGATAACTGGACACCGAGAAAATAATGACCCGATTGGACTGTCCTTCCCGAACTCACTCTACCCTAGATAGACTGCAGTAGTTCAGGCAGGCAACCCGCTACCATCTGTTTCAAAGGTGGTAAGTACTAGCTCACATCCTATAAACGAATTAAAAATGGACTTTTCTTGTCAGAACTGCATTAGGCGCGTAACGGGAAGGCGGCGATTCAGCCCGTCCACGATTCAATCCCATCATAGGATGGTGTATGCTAAAATGTATCAACCCGCCCTGGTTCATTGGATTTCATTAGCGACAAAGATCAGCACAGAATAGGATCTAGAGCTTGAGCCGAGGTCTGACTCTGGGAAGTTTGGGACGATTCTCCCACAAGCAAAGGGTTTCGCCTGGGGCCTAAGTGGCTAAGGCCTAGCTGCAGATTCAAAGCCGCTCACCCCGTCCTGAGAGATGTCTCAGCTTCTTCTTTATTAACTCAATCCCCAAGGCCACAGGCTGGATGGTTACTCACCTGGAAAGCCAATGGTGGACTGTCGATTGCCGTCCTGTTTGATGCCGGCCCGTCACCAACACCTCAACAAGCCGCGTGCCGACCGGCTTCTGCCTAGCTTTCCCCAAGCGCCTGGCGGAAGCGCGTCCCTTGGTCCTCTGGGAATTGTAGTTCCCCGGTGCAGTTTCGGCTGCCCATTGGCTGGAAGGAGCTCCATGGAATAACTACAACTACCAGAAGGTACCGCGCGAGACGCCGGGCTCCGCCCTCCCCTCGTAGTCACCACCCGTCCCAGTCGGTGGACTCTCACACGATACCATGCGCTACCCCTCCGCCTCCTGGGAACTGTAGTCCACTGTGCCATTCCATGTCATTGTTCAATGGGCGCGATGAACTACTCTCTCTACAGATCTTGGAATGCGTGGTCCTTTACGAGTTAAACCGATTTCTTTCATATTCATAATTCAAAACAGTAATTATTTCATTATAGTTCCAAATTACAATAGATAATTGTGCGTGATTAAATGAAATTCCACGTAATTAAACCCACCTTTGGTTGACTGACAGGAGACTCTGATCGACGCACCCCCTTCAGGTTCCGTTGCACTCTGGGTGTGGCTCGCCGGGTGGTGTTGACGTCAACGGCGCCATTGATGAGCAGTGGAGCACGTCACGTGCCGGCGCGGGAACTACAACCCCCAAGTAGCTTTGCGGCGTCGCCTTGGCAACGGGACTCGCCGCCCGATCGCGTGTTGTAACGGCCGCGCCGAGAGGCGGGAAGGAGCCCCTCGGTTAACGGTAAGAAATGGCGGGGGTTCGTTCGGCAAGCTGACCACCCGGGCTAGCTCTTCTGGGGTGGAGAAGATGGGACCTCCCTCCCTCCACCCCAACTTTCCCTCCCCTCTACTTTGTCGTCTTCTCCCACTCCACTTAACCCCCCCCCCCCGATCTGGTTTCCATCAGGATCCTTTTGACACAAGGTTATGGACATATCAATTCTCATCCTTCCATTTATCGGTTGTGGATTCGCTCTTTCACTGTTTCTGAGGGTGGTTTTACCATTTTTGTTGTCAAGAAGTTGAATTTGCAGAGTGAGTGAGAGAATCAAGTTGGTAGCTCGGAGTATTATTTTACTTCACCACTCGCAGTGGGAGACAGAGAGAGAGATTTTGTTCCTTCACAGGTTGGATGTTTCTGCTGTATTGTCCAAACACAAAGCTGTGGCCGATCACCCAGGAACCAGTCAAGATGTTGTCACTGAGCCGAGTACAACAAGTCCTGGTTGAGGAAACAAAACAGCCTGTCGCTGGGCGCAGCTGCCCTAAATACACACCTACTGAACTGAGGTGTCTATCATCCCTGCCCCCACCTAAATGCCTCAATAAGACAACGTTTCAGATACAAGGTAATGTTACTGTCTGCAAGGTACACTGCAGAAATCCACCAAGACTTCTGAGACATCACCTTCCAAATCCTTGACCACTTCCAAAATCTTAGAATGTTCTCCCTCCAGCAGGTCACCAACACCTTGAAGGCAACTAGGGATGGGTGACAAATGCTGCCCCAGCCAGTGATGTGCACATCTGTGAGTGAATAGAGCAAAACAGTACAACCCTACCCTTGTATTCTTGCCCCTCTTGAAATGTATGCTAACATTACATTTGCCTTCTCAACTGCCAACACAACCTGCATATTGATCAGAAGGGAATCTCGAATCAGGACTCCTAAATTTCTTTGTGCTTCAGATTTCTGAAGCCTTTCCCTATTAAGAAAATAATCTGTGGCTGTAATCTTCCTACCAAAGCACATAACCTCACATTTTCCCACATTGTATTCCACCTGCCACTTACCTGCCCTCTCTCCTAACCTGTCCAAGTCTTCCTTCAGCCGTCTTACTTCTTCAACACACCCTACCCCTCCACCTATCTTTGTGTCACGTGCAAACTTAATGATGCCCTGAGTGCCTTCATCTAGATTACGAATGTATGTGAGTTGTTATGGTGGTCCCAACACTGACCCTTGCAGAAATCTGCTAGTCACCAGCTGCTATCCTGAAAGAGACTCCTTTATTCCATTCTCTGCCTTCTTCCAGTCAGCCAATCCTCTATCCTTGCCAATACCCTTGCCCTTGATACCATGGGCTCTTATTGAGCAGCCTCTGGTGCAGTACCTCGTCAGATACCTTCTGAAAATCCAAATAGATCACATCCACTGGCTTTCCTTTATCTGACTTGCTTATTATCTCCTGAAAGAATGCCTACAGATGTATCAGGCATGACTTCCCTTTGATGAAGCTGTGCTGACTCAGCCTTGTTTTACCATGAACTTTCAAATATTCCGCAATCTCCTCCTTAATAATGGAAGAATTTTACCAATGACTGTGATCAGGAAACCAGCCTATAATTCTCCATCTTCTGCCTTCTAGCCTTCTTAAACAGGAATGTCACATAAGCCATTTCTGATCCTCTGGGGTCCTCCCTGACACCAGTGAGTCCTGAAAGATCAACTTGGCTGGTTGTTAATTCCTTTCTGAAATGGCCATTCAGATCAAAGGCAATTAGGGATGGGTAACAATATCTGCATTCCATCAAAGAATTTTTTAAAAAAGTAAGACTTTTTACCCAACATCTAGTTGCATTTTGGACAAATCAAAGCCATTGTCTTTAATTGTTATTCCAAATCGTATTCCCCAGTTCTTATTCCATTAAACTCTGTTTGAAGATGAACAATTTTCTAGCTTGCTACCTTGGTATCATATTTAACCCCAAGGGGACCCTCCATAGTCATAATTGGGCAATCACATGGGCTGCCTATTACAAACTCTGTGAGATCATACAGTGTCATCCTGTCTCGGTTCATCTGCTGGTGAAACATGCATACTGATTTGATTGATTTTTCTCCACTGAACCGGCAGTAAAACTCAGACTTCCCAGCCCCACCTACCAGGTCTGCTAAAACAGCTTATGTCTTTTCAGCTCTGGTGGCCAAAACTGCCAAAAATTAAAACCCCTTCTGCTGATATGGATTTTTAATCGGAAGTGTAAAATTCTGACAAAGGTCACTGGACCCAAAACATTAACTCTGATTTTTCTCCGCAGCTGCTGCCAGACCAGCTGAGCTTTTCCAGCATTTTCCGTTTTTGTTTCTGATTAAGAACATGCACAATTCTTTTGGTTTTTATTATGGATTTTTAATTTCTGAACTGGACCTGCTTGTGGCCCCTTTCCATCTGTCTCTCTCTGGGTCATACATCTTAAATTATTTAATACTTAAGCAATTATGTCACCAGGCAGATTATTGATTTGTTTTGACCCAAGTGGAATGATTTCTTGGAAATGTTGTTTTGGCCCATTGTTTAAAATATTTAACTTATGACTCTACCAGACACAGTACTCCAAAAGTGGCCTCACCAACATCCTGTACAACCGCAATAAGGGCAATAAGTGCTGCCTAGCCAGCAATGCCCTCATCCCATGAATGAATAAAGAAAAAAAAATTGCAACATGATGTCCCAACACCTATACCCAATGGTTTGAACAGTGAAAGAAAGCATGCCAGATGCCTTCTTCACCATCCTGTTTACCTGTGACATCACTTTCAAAGAACTACATACCTGAACCTCGAGGTCTCCCTGTGTGACAACATTCCCCAGAGCCCTGCCATTAACTAAATAAGTCCTGCCCTTGTTTGTTTTACCAGAATGCAACACCTCACATTTATCTAAATTAAACTCCATCCGCCACTTCTATCCATATAATTATCTGATACCCTATTAAATGCCTCAATTGAACCTGTCTCCACCACACTTCCAGGCAGTGCATTCTATACTCCAACTGCTTGCTGTGTGAAGAAGTTTTATATCATTACTTTTGCTTTTTTTGCGCATTACTTTAAATCTGTGCCGTCTTGTTCTTGCTTCTTTTGCAAACGGGAACAGCTTCTCCCTATCTACTCTATTCAGCCCATTCATGATTTTGAAAACTCAGCAGGTCAAGCAGCATCTGTGGAGAAAAAGCAGTTAAAATTTCAGGTTGTGACTCGTCTGATTATTTTTTCCAGAAATTTCTGATTTTCAGCATCTGCCGTTCTTTATTTTGATGATTTTGAAAACCTCTATCAAGTCTCTTCTCAGCCTTCTCTTCAACAGGAACGCTCCCAACTTCTATCCTCACCACTGAAGTGTCTCATTCCTGAAACCA
>JAHRHZ010000053.1:26435523-26458621 GCA_024137785.1 Ginglymostoma cirratum
CAGATGCATGAGTAGGTGGGGAGCAGAGGGATACAGATCCTTAGGAACTGGGCGATAGGTTTAGACAGTGGATTTGGATCGGCACAGGCTTGGAGGGCTGAAGGGCCTGTTCCTGGGCTGTAAGTTTTCTTTGTTCTTTGTTCTTTCTCCTCCTCCTCATTCTCATTCTCATTCTTCTTCTTTAGTAGTTCCTCAGGCTTGAGGATGCACTTGTTCCACTCTGGGGGAAGGGTTTTCTCTGGTGTGTGAATAGTCCAATCCTGGAGTTACACAGCAGAACAGGTGTTATTTGATAAGGTGGGTGGTGGAATGCTGTGGATTCTACTCGGTCTTTCCACTGCTTGCACTTAGGTTCCATTGTTCCCCACTTGGTGATGTTTGAAGTGATTGGCAGATATTCCTTCTCCAGTTTGTGCATTCTAATGCAAGTGTTTCCCATGCCTCGGTGGGGCTCTTGCATTTATTTAAGGAAATGTGGCCTTGTAGCACTTTCTCTGCCCTCCTGGTGATTGCATCCCATTGCGGTGCTAAGAGTAGAGCACTTGTTTTGGGAGTGTTGTGGCCCACCCATCACAGCTGGTTATGTGTGACCAGTGCTTCGATACTGGGGATATCAGCTTGGGAGCGGGGACTCACATTGCTACACTTAACCGGCCAGTAGATTTTCAGGATTTTGTGAAGCCAAGGAATGTGTGCATCACTGTTTGGGGCAGAATTTATTGCCCGTTCCTAACTGTCTTGAGAAGGTGGTGAGTAAGACCAAAGAATAGTTTGTTTTATTATTCATTCATGGGATATGGGTGTCACAGCTAGGCCAGCATTTATTGCCCATCCCTAATTACTCTGGCGAAAGTGGTGCCTACTTGAATTACTGCAGCGCTTGGGGCGTAAAAGACTCAGCAACACAGAAGGAATGAAGATATATTTTCAAGTC
Organism: Ginglymostoma cirratum; assembly: GCA_024137785.1. Taxonomy (NCBI): domain Eukaryota; kingdom Metazoa; phylum Chordata; class Chondrichthyes; order Orectolobiformes; family Ginglymostomatidae; genus Ginglymostoma; species Ginglymostoma cirratum. Next base: position 26,436,458 of record JAHRHZ010000053.1, read on the forward strand.
AGGATGTTAAGTGTCTTGGAGGACAGCTTTCAGGCGATGGTGTTCGCATGCATCTGCTGTCCTTGTCCTAGAGGCCATAGGTTTGGAAGGTGTGTCAGAGGAGCCTTCATGAGTTGCTGCAGTGTGATGGTACATGCTGCTGCTACTGTGCGTGTTAAGAAGTTTATCTTTGCTCTCCACACACAGGCTAGAACAAAGAACAAAGAAAATTACAGTACAGGAACAGGCCCTTCGGCCCTCCAAGCCTGCACTGATCCAGATCCTCTATCTAAACCTGTCACCTATTTTTCAAGGATCTGTATCCCTCTGCTCCCGGCCCATTCAACATCTTAAATGACACTATTGTGCCCACCTCTACCGCCTCCACTGGCAACGTGTTCCAGGCACCCACCACCCTCTGCGTAAAGAACTTTCCACGCATATCTCCCTTAAACTTTTCCCCTCTCACCTTGAAATCATGACCCCTTGTAATTGAGTCCCCCACTCTGGGGAAAAAGCTTCTTGCTATCCACCTTGTCTATATCTCTCATGATTTTGTAGACCTCAGGTCCCCCCTCAACCTCCATCTTTCTAATGCAAATAATCCTAATCTACTCAACCTCTCTTCATAACTAGCGCCCTCCATACCAGGTAACATCCTAGTGAACCCCCTCTGCACCCCCTCCAAAGCATCCACATCCTTTTGGTAATGTGGCGACCAGAACTGTACGCAGTATTCCAAATGTGGTCAAACCAAAGTCCTATATAACTGTAACATGACCTGCCAACTCTTGTACTCAATGCCCCATCCGATGAATGAAAGCATGCCGTATGCCTTCTTGACCACGCTGTCAACCTGCGTTGCCACCTTCAGGGTACAATGGACCTGAACACCCAGATCTCTCTGTGCATCAATTTTCCCCAGGGCTTTTCCATTTACTGTATAGTTTGCTCTTCATTATTTTCTGATGTGCCCTATTCTCCCTTAGACTTCATGCATCGTGGTGCCATTATTTAAAAAAGTTGGTAAGAAAAAGCCAGGGAACTACAGACTACTGAGCCTGACATTGGTGGTGGATAAGTTGTTGGAAAGGATACTGAGGGACAGGATTTGCATGTATTTGGAAAGGCAGTGTCTGATTAGGGATAGTCAACATAGCTTTGTGCGTGGAAAATCGTGTCTCACTAACTTGATTGAGTTTTTTGAAGAAGTGACAAAGAAGATTGATAAAGGCAGAGTGGTGGATGTTGTCTATGAACTTTAGTAAGGGATTCGACAAGTGTCTGTGTGGCAGACTGATTAACAAGGTTAGATCATATGGAATTCAGGGAGAGCTAGCCATTTGCATACAAAATTGGCTTGAAGGTAGCAGGCAGATTGTAGTGTTTTTAGGACTGGAGCTGTAACCAGCTGTGCATTGCAAGGATCAATGCTGGGTCCATTGCTTTTTGTCATTTATATAAACGATTTGGATGTGAATATAGGAGGTATGGTTAGTAAGTTTGCAGATGACACCAAAATTGGTGGAGTAGTGGACGGTAACAAAGGTTATCTCAGAGTTCAATGGGACCCTGATTCGATGAGCTGAGAAGTGGCAGATGAAGTTTAATTTAGATAAGTGTGTTTGCATTTGAGGGGGGGCAGTGATGGCCTAATGATATTATCACTAGACCGTTAATCCGAGACCTAGATAATGTTCTGGGACCCAGGTTCGAATCCTGCCATGGCAGATGGTGGAATTTTAATTTTAAAGAAAAAAACCTGGAAGTCTAATGTTGACCATAATTCTATCGTTGAGTGTTGGAAAATCCCATCAGGTTCACTAATGTCCTTTAGGGAAGGAAGGTGCTATCCTTGCCTGGTCTGTGACTCCAGACCCACAGCAATGTGATTGACTCTTAACTGCTCTCTTGGCAATTAGGGATGGGCAGTAAGTGCTGGCCTAACCAGCAATGCCCTCATCCCATGAATGAATAAAAAAAATTTGATAAGGCAAATCAAGGCAGGACTTACGTACTTATTAGTAGGGTCTTGGGGAATGTTGACTAACAAAGAGACCTTGGGGTGCAGGTTCATAGTTTTTTGAAAGTGGAGTCACAGGTGGACAGAGTAATGAAGATGGCATGTGGTACACTTGTCTTTATTGGTCAGTGCAGTGAATATAGAAGTTGGGATGTCATGGTGTGTTTGTACAGGAAGCTGCCACGTTTGGAATACTGTGTTCAGTCTGGTCTTCCTGCTATAGGAAAGATGCAGAAAAGATTTACAAGGATGTTGCTGGGATTGGAGGGTTTGAGCTATAGGGAGAGGCTCAATAGACTCGGGCTGTTTTCCCTGGAGCATCACAGGCTGAGGGATGACCTTGTAGAGGTTTATAAAATCATGAAGTGCATGGATAGGGTGACTAGTCGAGAACATTTTCCAGGATAGGGAGTCCAAATTAGAGGGCAAAGGTTTAGGGTGAGAGGGGTAAGATATAAAAGGGACCAAAGGGGCAACCTTTTCACACAGAGGGTGGTGCGTGTATGGAATGAGCTGCCAGAGGAAGTGGTGGAGGTTCATACAATTACAATATTTCAAAGGCATCTGGATACGTACATGAATAGGAAGGATTTAGAGGGATGTGGTCCAAATGCTGGCAAATGGGACTAAATTAATTTCGGATATCTGGTCAGCATTGACAAGTTGGACCAAAGGGTCTGTTTCCATGCTGTACAACTCTGTGCCTTTATTTGTTGAACATTTTTGGATTATGCCATGTCAGAATGCCAGTTTGTGTTTCTGACTGAGTTGTGACTTAATTTTCATCTGAACAATCAAAGATGAATAAATTCTATGTATGTTTCTGCTTCCCTGCACAGTGACCCAGTCAGAACGTACGTGCGGAACAATCATATTTTGTACTACACCTCTTTGTAAGTGAAAATTTCTTCCTGTTGTCTCTTGACAATGTGAAGGAAGTGTTTAAAGGAACATTGAAACTACTGTTTTAAATTTTTCAATCTAGGTTTCTGTGCGGTACTCCAACAGTCCATTTGCTAAGCAGCATGCAGAATATGAAGTGCAGAGACACACTGTTTGGCCCAGTTGAGCTTTGTAGATTGTGCAGTGACTCCACTTGAATTCTTCAATCTCAAACAGGATGCGGGAGCGGCTGCAGTTCTCATCAACGTCCCCCTCAGCAACGCACCCCCCACCACTCTCCTCACTTTCCTCTACCTTCTCCTTGCCAAGAAGGCCTTTTATTTTGTTCTAGGGTTGTGGATGTTGCTGACAAAAGTACAGTATAAATTGCACCCCATTGTGATTGTCCAGCCCACTCCCAACAGTTGAATGAACCTCTGATTTTCACTCTCCCTGCCCACAAATGGGGATTGTCTACCTCACAGACACTCTATAGCCTTGTGGGAGTCACATGTGGATATTTCCATATGCTGCAGTGAAGATGAACCAGTTTTCTGTAGATGTTCCTTTAAACAGTTCCCAGAGTTGAGGTTTTCATAAATCTATGAATCTCTTGGCGAAGCTGAAATACTTTTTGCTTTGTTTTCTCTCCAGTGCTGTCTTCATCACCACCTACCTCATTCTTGTCTGCTGTTCCGGAATCAGGTCAGTTCCAACTGAAACCTCTCACCAGCATACCCATTGCCACTTGCTGTGCTTTCTCAAAAGTCTCATTGTTGTTCCTGCCACATATTGCAATATCATGAACCCCTATTTGCCCATTGTCTCCCAGTCCCTTCCCTAACCCTACTGTACAGATCTTAATTTTCCTTGCTGTCCTCTCCAGAGTAGGTAATTTGAAACTGGACATAGGTTCCTGGGCTGGTTGAGCTCCAATAGCATCCCTTGTGTGCAATCAGAGTGACAGATGGATGATGCTGATAAGCCCCTGGTTTCTGCCTAGCCTGTGTTTAAGCTAACAAGGACGGGCAAGTGGGCAAGGAGTGTATCTTTGTTTAAATCAGAAAATGCTGGGGAAACCCAGCAAGTCTGGCACATCTGTGGACAGTGAAACAGGGTTAACATTTCGAATCAGCTATGACTCTCCTTCAGGACCTTAATGTCACTAATGCCTGGCAGGTGAGGTAATACGTGCTGAAAGGGAAAAAATTGAGATTATGTCTCATGCTGAATTTGCTCTAACAATAAGTCATTGAGCCAAAACATTAACCAGTTCTTCATGGTTACTGCCCGGCTTGTGTACTGTATTCCCTTCCTCTATGTTTTGGTCAGTAGCTAGTTTTGGAGACCTGGAAACATTCAGCAGATTCCAACTACCCAGGCATCTAGTGAACCAACCAAGAAACAATCCTTTCACAACATCACATACCCTTATCATATTCATAGACATTTAAAAGGGATAAATTTAAAGCCATGCCCCAGGCAGAAAATTAAAGATCTCTGGGATCATTGTTTGCAGTTTTATTCAGCTAGCTTAGTAGATTTTCTGTTTCTACTAAACTAACATTTTCTTCATTTCTTTCAATTTTTTTTTATCTTCATGCAGGAGACGCCATCCCTGGAACTTGATTCTGCTGGCAATTTTTGTAAGTACTTCTCACAATGTTATTGAAGTTGCAAATGTCTGTATGATTGTGAACATTTATCTGCTAAATATCCTGTCATCTTCAGCAATTCCTGAATTCCTAACATTAACTGAGGTCCTGTCTGTCCCTCAGGTCCATGTTAAAGATTCCATGATGTATTTGAAGAAGAGATTCTGCGCTGCGCTCTCGTGTCCTATGGTCAATACTTACATCATGAAAAGATAATTTAGACATCACTGCTTGTGGGATCTTGCTGTGTAAATATTGGCTGCCACATTTACTACACTACAATAGTGACTTTGTTTTTAAAAAAAATGTCACTGGCTGCAAAGTGCTTTGGTCACTCTACAGTTGATCTGTAGTGGAGATATGGGGATTCGAAGGCCACAATTGGATCAACCTTGATCTTATCGAGTGGTGGAACAGGCTGGAGGGGCCAAATGGCCTACCCCTATTTTTAGTTCTTGTGTTATCAGTGACACTATGGAAATGGAAGTCTTTGTTTGTTAAAATAATTTTTTTCCATCTTCTCCCACTTTTCCACTTGCCTGTTTGCTCCAATCTCTACTGTAGAGCAACATGAATAGCAGAAAGTGTCCTTCTATGAAACAGAGCTGGTGGGATCTTTTGCACCCACCAAAGAATGCAGATGGGACCTTGGGTGAACATTTTCTCTGAAAGGTGACCCTCCAACTGGACCTATTGAACCCACAGTGGCCTTGCCTCTGGGGTGAGGGTGTTACCCACTGAGCTCAGCTGACCTGCAAGCAGGCTGGTTTTACAGTTTTCTGGCCAGCAAACTGACTTGCCTGGATTCTACCTCACCAACCCAAATTGACCGACTGTTTCACTTGCAAGCCCACATGGATCCACACCTTAATAGTCTCAATTATTCTTTGAGATGATCATTTTCCACAGGCAGAGACTGTAGCAGGTGGTACTTGCACCACAGTGGCATTTTGTACAGGTCCGTGCAGCAGCCTCGTGGATCTGATCCTAGACTAGATGCTACAGAATGTGAGTTCCTGTTTTGTTAAGACAAAATGGGAAATTGGATAATTTGTGGTCTGGCACTGGGAGAAATCGCCCAGAAAACTGTTGAATTTACCCCGACTGAGTAACTGATGTCCTTCAGCGCCTGCTACCTCAGTGTGATCTGGGTGACAAGTGGCTCTGGTGAATGACTCAATCCCTCCGGGAAATAATCATTGCACCCCAAGAGCAAGTTAGAACATGATGTAAAAGTCTAGCCATCATCACTTCATTCTCTTCTTCCTGACTGATCTTTTGATTTATTCACTCCTGGGACACGGATGTTGCTGGTTGGCCAGCATTTATTGTCCATCCCTAGCTGCTCTTGAGAATTTGATAGTGAGCTGCCTTCTTGAACCACTGCAGCCCGCGTGCTGTAGGTAGACCCACAATGCCGTTAGGAAGGGAAATCCAGGATATTGACCCAGTGACACTGAAGGAACAAACAATATGTTCCAAGTCAGGATGGTGAGTGGCTTTGAAGGGATGTTGCCAGAGATGGTGTTCCCTTGAATCTATTGCCCTTGTCCTTCTATATTGAAGTGGTTGTTGATTTGGAAGGTGCTGTCTATGGTTCTTTGGTAAATTTCTGCAGTGCATCCTGTAGACAGTACACACTGCTGCTACTGAGCATCGGTGGTGGAGAGAGTGGATGCTTGTATATATGGTGCCAATCAATCAGGCTGCTTTGTCCTGGATGGTATCAAGTTTCGAGTGTTGTTGGAGCTGCACCCAGCATTGCTAATTCAGTTGGACTAAATGAACTTCAGTGAATTTGAACTTTTCCTCTTGTTTGATGTGGTCTTTCCTTCTCTCCTCAGACTCTGGGCATGTCATACATGGCAGGAATGCTTACCACGTAAGAACTCTTATAAAAAAACAATTTCTCACACATATGAAAACATTGTCTCCATTATATTCAGGCCATTAATGGGAACTCTGCGGGGAAAGCGAGAGAGATCCATCAGGCAGAGAACATAAGAAAGAGGTGCAGGAGTTGGCCATATAGCCAACTTTAGGGCGGCATGGTGGCTCAGTGGTTAGCACTGCAGCCTCACAGCGCCAGGGACCCAAGTTCGATTCCAGCCTCAGGTGACTGTCTGTGTGGAGTTTGCACATTCTCCCCGTGTCTGCGTGGGTTTCCTCCGGGTACTCCGGTTTCCTCCCATAGTCCAAAGATGTGCAGGCTAGGTGGATTGGCCATGCTAAATTGCCCATCGTGTTCAGGGGTGTGTGGGTTATAGGGGGATGGGTCTGGGTGGGATGCTCCAAGGGTCAGTGTGGACTTGTTCGGCCGAAGGGTCTGTTTCCACACTGTAGGGATTCTAATAATAAGCCCTTTGAGCCAGCTCCACCATACCTTGATATCAATGGAATCTTCTACTTCAACACCATTTTCTTGTACTATCCCCAGATGCCTTAGTGTTTGTAATCTGTAAAAATCTACGATGACTGACACTTCGAATTCTGGGTCAGCAAATGTCAAAATTTCACAGTCTTGTAAGTGAAGAAATACCTTAATGGCCTACCTGCTTAAACTCTGTCCCTTGATTCTGGACTCACCAGTCTGGGGGAAACATCCTGCATTCACCCTGTCGTGCCCTGTAAGAAATTTGTACATTTGAAAGCGATCACCTCTCACCCTTCTAAACGCTAGAGAATATAGAACCAGTCTCTTTAAACCTTCTTCCTCGGCCAATCCCTCCATTCCAGAAATTAGTCTGTGGAATCTTGTGCTCCCTGTGTGGCAAGTATATCTTTCCTTAGGTAAATAGAACATAGAACATTACAGCACAGTACAGGCCCTTTGGCCCTCGATGTTGCGCCGATCTGTGAAACCAATCTGAAGCCCATCTAACCTACACTATTCCATTATCATCCAGATGTTTATCCAACGACCATTTAAATGCCCTTAAAGTTGGCGAGTTTTCAACTGCTGCAGGCAAGGCATTCCATGCCCTTACTACTCTCTGAATGAAGAATCTACCTCTGACATCTGTCCTATATCTATCACCCCTCAATTTAAAGCTATGTCCCCTCGTGCTAGCCGACACCATCCGAGGAAAAAGGCTCTCACTGTCCACCCTATCTAATCCTCTGATCATCTTGTACGTCTCTATTAAGTCACCTCTTAACCTTCTTCTCTCTAACGAAAACAGCCTCAAGTCCCTCAGCCTTTCCCCATAAGACCTTCCCTCCATACCAGGCAACATCCTGGTATATCTCCTCTGCACCCTTTCCAATGCTTCCATATTCTTCCTATAATGCGGTGACCAGAACTGTACGCAATACTCCAAGTGCGGCCGCACCAGAGTTTTGCACAGCTCCGAAACTCAATCCCTCTACCAATAAAACCTAATACACCGTACGCCTTCTTAACAACCCTATCAACCTGGGTGGCAACTTTCAGGGATCTATGCACATGGACACTGCGATCTCTCTGCTCATCCACACCACCAAGAATCTTACCATTAGCCCTGTACTCTATATTCCTGTTACTCCTTCCAAAGTGAATCACCTCACACTTTTCCGCAATAAACTCCATTTGCCACCTCTCAGCCCAGCTCTGCAGTTTATCTATGTCCCTCTGTAACCTGCAACATCCTTCCCCACTATCCACTACTCCACCCACTTTAGTGTCATCCGCAAATTTACTAACCCATCCTTCTATGCCTTCATCCAGGTCATTTATAAAAATGACAAACAGCAGTGGCCCCAAAACAGATCCTTGCGGTACACCACTAGTAACTGAACTCCAGCATGAACATTTCCCATCAACCACCACCCTCTGTCTTCTTACACTAGCCAATTTCCGATCCAAACCGCTAAATCACCCTCGATCCCATGCCTCCGAATTTTCTGCAATAGCCTACCGTGGGGAATCTTATCAAACGCTTTACTGAAATCCATATACACCACATCAACCACTTTACCCTCATCCACCTGTTTAGTCACCTTCTCAAAGAACTCAATAAGGTTTGTGAGGCACGACCTACCCTTCACAAAACCATGTTGACTATCCCTAATCAAATTATTCCTTTCTAGATGATTATAAATCTCTCTCTTATAATCCTTTCCAACACTTTACCCACAACTGAAGTAAGGCTCACTGGTCTATAATTACCAGGGTTGTCTCTACTCCCCTTCTTGAACAAGGGGACAACATTTGCTATCGTCCAGTCTTCTGGCACTATTCCTGTAGACAATAACGACATAAAGATCAAAGCCAAAGGCTCTGAAATCTCCTCCCTAGCTTCCCAGAGAACCCTAGGATAGATCCCATCCGGCCCAGGGCACTTATCTATTCTCAGACTTTCCAGAATTGCTAACACCTCCTCCTTATGAACCTCAATCCCGTCTAGTCTAATGGCCTGTATCTCAGTATTCTCCTCGACAACATTGTCTTTTTCATGTGTGAACACTGATGAAAAATACTCATTTAGCGCCTCTCCTATCTCTTCGGACTTCATGCACAACTTCCCACTACTGTCCTTGACTGGCCCTAATCTTACTCTAGTCATTCTTTTATTCCTGACATACCTATAGAAAACTTTAGGGTTTTCCTTGATCCTACCTGCCAAAGACTTCTCATGTCCCCTCCTGGCTCTTCTTAGCTCTCTCTTTAGGTCCTTCCTGGCTAACTTGTGACTCTCAAGCGCCCTAACTGAGCCTTCGCGCCTCATCTTTACATAAGCCTCCTTCTTCCTCTTGACAAGAGATTCAACTTCTTTAGTAAACCACGGTTTCCTCGCTCGACCACTTCCTCCCTGCTTGACAGGTACATACTTATCAAGGACACGCAGTAGCTGTTCCTTGAACAAGCTCCACATTCCAATTGTGCCCAACCCTTGCAGTTTCTTTCCCCATCCTATGCATCCTAAGTCTTGCCTAATCGCCTCACAATTGCCTTTCCCCCAGCTATAACTCTTGCCCTGTGGTATATACCTATCCCTTTCCATCGCTAAAGTAAAGAGACTAAATCTTCACACACTACTCCAGCTACAATTTGATCAAGCATCTATATAATTTCAGCAGGACATATTTACTCTTATAATAAAAGCAAAATACTATAGATGCTGGAAATTCAAAATAAACACAGAGAACACTGGAGAAACCCAGCAGGTCCGGCCACACCTGTGGAGAGAGAAACAGAATTAATGTTTTGATTCCAGTGTGACTTTTACTCAGACTGAAAGGGTACTGTTATACTCAAGTCCTTTTACAATAAAGATTGACATATATTTGCTGCCTTAATTGCTTTCTGTCCTTGCACGTTAACTTTCAGAGATCCATGAACAAGGGCACTCAACTCCATTTGAAGTTCAACATTCCCCAGTCTCTCATAATTTAAGGAATGCTCACATTTCTCTACATTGTATTCCATCTCCTGGATTGTGTTGGACTCTTATCAATGAGCCTCATATTCTTATATACTTCTATAAGGTCCCCTCTCAACCTTCACTGCTCCAATAGAAACAACCCCAGCCTATTTGATCTTTCTTCAAACCTCAGACCTTTCAGCCCAAGCAACATGCTGGTAAATCTCCTCTGCACCCTCTCTAATGCAGTCACATCCTTCCAACAATGTGGTGATCACAACTGCACACAGTATTCTCATTATGTCCCAACCAGTGGTTTATACAGTTCTAGCATAATCTCCCCGATCTTGTCTTGTGTTCCTTGTCTAATAAAACCAAGTATCCCAAGTGCTTCCTTCACCAACTTATCTACTTATCCTGCTACTTTCAGTGATCTGTGGTTATGTACACCAAGGTCCTTCTGATCTTCAGTATTTTCCAGGCTTCCACCTTTAATATTGTAATCCCTTGCCTTGTTAATATGAAATTTAAATTTAGTAAAAATCTGGAATAAAAAGTCACCTAATGGCAACCTTGTCAATTGTTGTAAAAATCCATCAGGTTCACAAATTTTCTTGAAGAAAATCTACCATCCTTACCTGGTCTGACCTACATGTGATTCCAGACCCATAGCAATGTGATTGACTAGTAACTGCCGTCTGGACAATTAGAGCTGTGCAATAAATGGTGGCCTAGCCAGTTATGCCCCTGCCCCATGAGAATTAAGAAAACAATACACCTCTATTTTCCTGATCTGTAGTGTAATTTACATTACCACTGCTATTTGATGGCCTACAGACAACTCCCACCAAAGCTTTCTGCCCCTTGCTATTTCTTCATTCCTGGCAAACTGATTCTACATCTTGAATTTTAAAACTTGGGTCATCTCTTATGGTACTAATGTGTCTTTAATTAACAGAACTACCCTACCTCCTTTTTCCAGCTCCCCTTTCAATGTTCCCTTCATACTGAGTGGTTGCAGCCACTTGGAGGCTCCGTGCATACTGATTCCAGTGTGGACACTGGATCCAAAAACTGCTGCCAGCCACGTACCTTGGAGGAAACGTTAGAGGGAATGTAGCTCCTGTCCTTCCGAAATATCATTCCCCATGGATTTTCAGGTCCCTATCTTGTTTGCCTTGTAACCACATGTATGTAATGGCTATCATGTTGTAAATATGAATTTCTAATTGAGTTGACAATTCAGCCATTTAGTTGTGACGGCTGGAGACATCAGATACAAAGACCTACTTTTTTTTATTTTTTGTAAACTCGTTTTATTCCTTTGTCATTTTCCTTATATTTACTGAATCTTTCCCTACATTTTTCCCCATCCGACCAATTAATTTAAAGCCCTCTCAACTTTCCTAATAACAATTTATTAGAACACCAGTCCCAGCACAGTAGGTGAAATCCAGCCCCGTTTTCCCCAGTACTGGTGTCACTGCCACATGAATTGGAACCCAGTTTGTCCACTCAAGTCTTTGAGCTATGTATTCATCTTTCTACTCTTCCTTACTCTAATGCAATTTATCCGTGGTTCAGGTAGTCCAGAGATTATGACCTTCGGGATATTCTGCTGATCAATTTAAGGCACAGCTCTCTATATTACCTTATGCAGAATGTCTTTTCTGGCCTTACCTTCTTAGTATAAGGGATCCCCCAACTCTCCCAAACTTGACTGGCTGCCATAAGTCAACTCATTCAACTGACAGCCTATGCTCCGATCCTACAAACTGCAACCTTTTAGACGTTTGAAAAGATTGAGGCTTCTGCACTCCCACCTTCTTGATCGTATTGCCTATTTGACTTACAGTCCTATTCTCTTATCCCTTACCATGGACTAAATCAGAAGATAATAGCCTAAGGAGTGTTGACTGCCTTCTGGAACAAACTTTTTTCTTTATTTATTAAGGGATGAGGACGGCACTGGTCAGGCCAGCACTTATTGCTCATCCCTAATGGCAGTTAAGAGTTTGGTCACATTGCTGGGGGTCTGGAGTCACATGTAAGCCAGACCAAGGAAGGATAGCAGTTTCCTTCCCTAAAGGGCATTAATGAGCCAGATGGGCTTTTCCTGACAGTCAACAATGGTTTCATGACTATCATTAGACTCGTAAATCCAAATTTTTTGAATTCAAATTCCATCATCTGCAGTGGCAGGATTCATATAACTTCTGGGCCTCAATATTAACATTCGAGAAATAATACCTCTGATAATTCTGAGCCAAAGCTCTTTGAGCTGCAAACCCTTACCACAGAAGTGGTTGCCCTGGATTGCTGTGGTATCCAGAAGAACCTACACGCTACAGCAGTAACACATCACCTGCCCTGCATCATTATTGTGTTCATGAGATTTATTTATTTAAATTATTTTATAGTTCCCCCCCTCATTAAGCTCTCTTCACTCACCCAACTCCTGCTTCACACTCCGCAGTCAGGGAACATAGGGAAACCCCTGTGTTTAGACTTTGATAAGCAATAAGTCAACTCTGAGAAAACAGAAAAACTGAGGACGAATCTGCTGCAGCACCACAATCCTCTATGATCACTACCCTCCTATAACCCTGACCTGTCACACACACTTTTACTCTTTCTCTCTCTCTCTCACACACACGCACGCACGCTGACTAACACACACAAACACACTTTTACTTGTACACACTGTACTCTTTAACTGTATTTTATTGTACACTTACTTTCTCACAACACTGTCTACTGCGTGCTCTCTTTCTCGCTCCAGCGCACTTTCACCCACCATGCTCCTTCTCGCACCTGCACACTTTCTTGTGCTCTTTCAGGCTCCCGCACTCTTTTGCACTCTTTCTTGCGTTCCTGCGATCTCTCTTATGCGCTCCCGTATGCTCTCTCACATGTGCTCTCATTGTTGCTCAGTCACGCGTTGTTTGGAGCACACAAAGGAGTTAATACAATTGTGGTGGGAGTCTGGACCAAGTAGACAATATCTTAAACTTAGAGCCATGCCTTAAATGGTAAAGTTAAAAACATTATTCATACAAAGAGAAAAATGAATCTGTAACACTTTCCCCATAAAACTGTTAAAGCTAGGCTTCATTGACAATTTCAAAAGTGAAGTGATGTGTGGAACCTGGGTTGAGGAGTTCATGGGTTTAATTTAATTTAATTTACACTTTTATTTGATCATTTTAACCTCTGAGTGTCTTGGTAAGTAAGTATTAATTCATCTGCTTATTACCTCCCTAGTTACCATAACACAAAGAGTGTGATGATCTGCATTGGGATCACTGCCTTAGTCTGTCTCGCAGTCAGCATCTTCTCTTTCCAGACAAGGGTACGTTAACCATTTTTAACATAGTGATATGGTAATCACTGCTAAAGTTATTTCCCATTCGCTGTTGTCTTGCTATCATGGACTTGACAAGCCTCCTCCAAGGCAAGGCCAATTCATAATGGTAGAGAGGCGGAGCCAAATCATTGGAGGATCAGTGCTGAGGTAGTGCCATTATGACAGTGTCAGTGCTTTGATACCAAAACATACAGCAGCAGAAGTTCGATATTCGCCCATTGAGTCTATTATGCAATTCACTGAGATCATGGCTGATCTGACAATCCTCCATTTCACTTTCCTGACAAATCGCCATAATCCTCATTCCCTCAATGATTAAAAATCTGTCTACCTCAGCCTTGACAGTTCGTTGTGGTAAAGAATTCCACAGATTCAGAAGCCACTGAGAAAAGAAATTCCTCCTCATCTCTGTCTAACATGAGTGACCCCTTATTATGAAATTATGGCTTCTAGTCCTAGATTCTTCCACAAGGGGAAACAACTTCATGACATCCACCCTGTCAAGCCGTTCATAATCTTATGTATTTCAATAAGATCTCCTCTCATTCTTTGCATCTCAAACAAGTAAAGGCCCAACCTACTCAATCTGTCTTCATTAGACAGTCCCTCCAAACTGGTATGAATCTAATAAACCTTCTCTGGACTTCCTCCAATTCCAGCGTATCTTTCATAGACTCAAAACATTTACTGTATTCACCGTTGTGGTCTAATTCATGCCTTGAGTAGTTTTCACAAGATGTTTCATTGGGCAACAGTATATTCACTGTATCACTGAGGGAACAGCTCACTGTTGATGGCTCAGCACTGAGAGATGGCCACACTGTTGGGCACCAACTCCATATCTCCCCGTCAGTGCTGAAGCTTTTGTTTTCCCACTGACTTGAGACATTTGCTCAATATTACCAGAACAGATAAACTGTCCATTTGGTTTGATGCTATATGTGAGATCTTGGCGTACAAAAATGACTTTGTAACAATGGGACCCAGGATGGATCAGTGGGATAGTTAAAGCATAGGAGCTTGGTAATTCTTGGTTAGGGAATGAGTGAGGTTGATGGGAATTGACCAATGAACTTCCAAGCCCACTATCCAGCAGGATGAGGGCAGTATATGGATGGGAACGTCACCATCCTGACTTGGAAATATATCAGCCTCCTTCTGTATCACTGCATAAGAATGCTCTCTGTTACAGAACTGTGGGTCTACCTAGAGCACATGAACTGTAGTGGTTCAAGAATGTAGCTCACCACCACCTTCTCAAGGGAAAATAGGACGTGCAATAAATGCTGACCCAGCCAGCAACTCCCACATCCTGTGAATGAACCAAAAAAATCTGGAAGAGAGTGGAGTCAGGAAGAGGGAGGTGAGGAATGGGATGGGTATTGACAATGGCCAGGGGAAAGAAAAGTGTTGGTAAGGCGTAGTAGAGAGGAGAGGCAGGTAGAAATCAGGAAGATTTTAAGGATTGGGAGAGGGAACGTTTTTACAGCCAGAAAACCAGGATGCTGAGCTCCCGATGTCTGGTTTTAATCATCCCCTGTCTTGGCTCCTCTGGTGTTTACTGTAGCATTGGAGCCGTTAGTTGGAGAAATCCTCTCGTTGACTTATGTTTTTTGTTGCAGTTTGATTTCACCTCCTGCCATGGGCTGATGTTTGGACTATTGATGGTATTGTTCATTACTGGGATAGTAATGGTCTTTACTGTTCCATTTGGATATGTAAGTAAACAACCTGACCATAGGTCAGTTTCTTATGATGTGAATACGATAATGTGATTAGAAACACTGATATGCTAGTCTAAAGTAAACAGACTCTGAATTTTATGAATTAGAAATACCGATTCAGAAAATTATTAGAAAATTGAACATTTTACCTAAATTTATTCTAGAGACGTGGGTATTGCTTGCAGGGCTGGCATTTATTCCCCATCCATAGGAGACGATGATCAACCATTTTATTGAACTGCTCATAACGATTTGATACTGAGTGGCCCCTACAAAGGGTGGAGACATGTGACTGTTCCCGGTCAACACTGGTATTAATAGAAGAAGGAATAATATTAATGCACAAGTTGGGTGAGATTGATAGATTCTTGTTATGCAAAAGTATAAGAAATAGAAGCAGGACTTGGCCCATTAAGTCTTCTCCAGCAGTTAATAAAATCATGGCTGCTCTGATGTGACCTTAACTCTACATTTCTTGTCTGCGTTTTCCCCCACCATAACCTTTGACTCTATCGTAGATCAGAAATCCTTTTAATTCAGCTTGAATATATTCAATGCCCAACCTCACTGTGAGAGAGAATTCCACAGATGAGCCATGCTCTGAGAGAGGGAAAAAAATCTCTGTTCAAGTCCTTCTTAAATAAATTAAATTCCTTATTTTGAAACTGTGTCCCCAAGTCAGATAAATTAGTGACCTTTAAGCGACTCTTGGATAGGCACATGGATGATAGTATAATGTAGGGTAGTTTGATCCTAGTAGGATAATAGGTCGGCACAACATCGTGGGCTGTACTGTTCTATGTTCTATGTAAGTTCTAGACTCCCCCACAAGGCGAAGCATCCTCTCAGGATCTACCTTGTCAAACCTTGACAGATCTTTTAGATTTCAGCAAGATCACTTCTCATACTTCTATGCGCCAATGAATGTACACTCAATCCACTTTCCACTTAAGACAATCCCTCCATTCCAAGAATCGGCTTAGTGAACCATATATGCCCCTCACAGAGCAAGGAGTGCCAAAGGTGCAGTCTCTCTGATATCCTGTATGCTGTAACACAACTTCCCTAATTTTTACATTCCACCTCTTTTCCCAGTCAAGGCAAGCATTCCTTTGCGTGCTAACATGTTGTGACTCATGTACAAGGGCAGCCGTATCCTTCTGTACTGCAGCATTCTACAGTCTCTCTTCATTTAAATAATGTCATTTTTCTATTTTCCTGCCAGAACGAACAACCTCACATTTTCTCACATTACATCTATCTGTCAAATTTTTGCCCACTCACTTAACCTATAGCTCTTAACATAATATTCATGTGCTGCATACAATTTGCTTTCCTAGCTATCTTTTGGGTTAGCTAGACTGCATGTTTGCAGTGTAGAGTGACACCAGCAGCTCAGGTTCAATTCCTGTACCGGCTGAGATTCATAATAACTGTTTCTCAACGTTGTCCGAGGTATGTTGATCCTCCAGTTAAACTCACCACCAGTCATTTCTAGTGAGAGATCTCTGGTTCTCTGTGACTTTACTTTTGTTGCTGTGACATCAGCAAATTTGGCTATAACACAGTCAGTCACTCATACTGGTTGTAAATAGTTGAGGTCCGAGCACAGATCCATGCAGCACACATGAGTTAAGACCCCTTTATTATGACTTTTTTTGTGTTCGTCAGCCACTCTTTCATCCATGCTAACATAAAACCCCAAATATTATGAGCTGTTAATTTGTGTATTAATCTTTTAGTGACATTTTATTGTCTCTTGTTCTGAGCACCCTCACCATTTGTTCCACTCATTCCTCATTCCCCTCTGTCAACCTCCTTTAAGTTCTGAAGAAGGGTCAATTGCACTCAAAACGTTAACTCTGTCTCTCTCACTCACTCTCTCCACAGATATTGCCAGACATCCTGAGTTTCTCCAGCACTTTCTTCCTTTATTTCATTTTTAGTTTTGCCTCGTGCTGCTTCTTGCATGCCCTCCTGCAATCTACACTGATTCAGAGTCGATCCCTTGGTTTGATGGTAATGGTAGAGTCAGGGGATATGCCAGGCTATGAGGTTACAGATTGTGTCAGAGTACAGTACTGTGGAGAAGGATAGGGAAGATAGAGAACTTGGAGAAAGAGTGATATCTGGAAAAGTGTCCATGTTACAGAGAAGAAGGTACTGGACTCCTTAAAATACATAAAGATGTGTAAATCCCTGGGACCTGATCAGGCGCACTCCAGAACTTTGTGGGAAGCCAGGGAAGAGATTGCTGGGCTCTTTGCTGAGATATTTGTATCATCAATAACCATGAGTGATGTGCTGGAAGACTGGAGGTTGGCTGAATTTATGTCATTGTTTAAGAAAGGTGGTAAGGAAAAGCCAGGGTACTATAGACCAGTGAACCTGACGTCAGTGGTGGGTAAGTTATTGGAGGGGATTCTGAGGGACAGGATTTACATTTATTTGGAAAGGCAAGGACTGATTATGGATAATCAACACAGCATTGTGCGTGGGAAATTGTGTCTCACTAATTTAATGGAGATTTTTGAAGATGTGACAAAGAAGATTCGTGAAGGTAGAACAGTGGATGTTGTCTATATGGACTTCAAGGCATTCGACAAGGTTCGAAAAAGGAAACTGATTAGCAAAGTTAGGTCACAGAATCTAGGGAGAGCCAGCCATTTGCCACAAACTTGGCTTGAAGGTAGGAGGCAGAGGGTGGTGGTGGCGGATTGCTTTTCAGACTGGAGGCCTGTGATCAGCAGTGTGCTGCAAGGATTGGTCCTGGGTCCATTCCTTTTTGTCATTTACATGAATGATTTGAATCTGAATATAGGATGTATGGTTAATAAATTTGTAGATTACACCAAAATTGGTGGTGTAGTAGATGGCGAAGAAGGTTACCTCAGAGTATAATGGGATCTTGATCAGATGGGTAAATGGGCCAAGGAGTGGCAGATGGTGTTTAATTTGGATAAGTGTGAGATGCTGCACTTTGGTAAGGCAAACCAGGGCAGGACTTGGTCAGTGCATCCAGTATAGGAGTTGGGAGGTCATGTTGTGGCTATACAGGATATTGGTTAGGCCACTTTTGGAATACTGCATTCAGCTCTGGTCTCCGTGCTGTAGGAAGGATGTTGTGAAAGTTGAAATGTTTCAGAAAAGATATATAAGGATGTTGCCAGGGTTGGAAGGTTTGAGCTATAGAGAGAGGCTGAATAGACTGGGGCTATTTTTCCTGGAGCATTGGAGACTCAAGGGTGACCATATAGAGGTTTATAAAATCATGAGGGGCATGGATAGGATAAATAGACAAGTTCTTTTCCCCAGGGTACAGGATTCTAAAATTAGAGGGCATAGGTTTAAGGTGAGAGGGAAAATATTTAAAAGATACCTAAGGGGCAACTTTTTCTCCAGAGGGTGGTGCGTGCATGGAATGATCTGCTAGAGTTGGTGGTGAAGGCTGGTACAATTACAATATTTAAAAGGCACCTGGATGGGTATATGAGTAGGAAAGGTTTAGAAGGCCCAAATGCTGGCAGATCGGACTAGATTAATTTTGGATATCTGGTCGGCATGGATGAGTTGTCCCAAAGGGTCTGTTTCTGTGCTATACAATTGTATGACTCAATGACTCTGAGTGTTCAATGGTGGTAGGAGTGAACATTGAAAGTTGAGGATGGGATCGAGCAGCCTTTGTGATTCTGTTTTTCAAGTTAGCCCCCCGCTGCTCACAGTCCTCCTGTAGAGCCTCTTTCCTATTCCTGCCTGTGAAGTTGATACCCGTAACGACAGGAAAAATGGATCCTTCCGTTCCCACTCCAAGTTCCGCTCCAGGCCTGAGAGCTATCCCTGGTACTGGTGGGCAACACTGATCTGTCACACTAGGCTGCAAAGAATTGATTCTAGAACCCAAACTATACTGACCCCGTACTACAGCTACATTACTTTTCACTCTGCCCATTTGAATGTATCCTTCCCCACAGCACTGTGTTTGCTCCTTCTCCCTGCAGCGTCAGCTGCAAGAATCTGAAACCTGTTGGGAAAATGAGGGGCTGAGGCTGCTCCACTGCTATCATCTGAATCCCCACACCAGCCTCATTTATAATCACACCAGAGCCTGTTCATTAGTCCAATTCCAAAGTACCTGATCTAAGGGGTGTGACTGCTCTCTGGAACAAAAAACATCCACTCAGGAACACCACTCCCTGATGCATCACAGTGTCCGAAGCTCAGAGTCCTCCTCATCAACTCTGAAAGAGGTTCCTTGGCCTGCAGACACCTGACTCTAGATGATGTTATTGTGATCCCCCTGGTATATGAATCTAAGACAGACAGAATGAGCTCCACATTAAATTTTGCTCATAAATTAGATGCCTTTACTCCGGAGACTTGACCATTCATCTGTATCCCCACTTTGTGGTTATTAAAGAATCTTATAGCAAAGAAGCCTTTTGGCCCATTGCAGCTGTGCTAGCTCTTTGTAAACAAAAAAGATCCAATTGGTTCATCTTCTGCTCTTTCTCTGGCCCTCTGCAAACTCCAAACCCTCCTCCCAATTTCAAGAAAGAAGGTTATTATTGGATTTGTTTCTACTCTCTCTTGCAGCACTTTCCAGATCACAAGTCCTCATTGTGTAAAAGAAAAAATCACCTCTGACTCTGCCAATTATCTAAACTCTGTCCTCTGGTTACTGATCCTCCTGCCAAAGGAAATAATCTCTACATGATTTTACAATCCATGATTGAATCTCCCCTTCAGCTTCTGCAGTCTGTCTACATTCACTGAAGTCCTTCCTCATCCCTAACATTCTGTTAAATCCCTTCCTCACTCACTCTGAGGCCATGAAAAGCTTCCCAGAATTGGACATGGTTCTCCTGCCCAGGCACCAAAATCAGAATTAATGTAAAAACATTCTTAACGAAAAGAAACACACCTTAAAATCTCTGTCTTTCGGTTATTAGTCTTCAGTCAGTGGACTAATTGTCCTCAGTTATTCTATCAAAACCATTCGTCAGTGACTGCAACCACACAATGTATAGACTGTGCCAGACCAAGACCTTTACGTCAAAGAGGAGTGTGTTTATTAGGTGAATTCCCTGGTGCATGCTAATTGTCTGGTCCTCTTCTCAGACCTGATCAACACCTCTACACCCCCAGAGAACATGTAAGGAGTTTAAACTGCAAAGAACGAGTAGTAACGAGTTACTGTGCTACTTTCTTTTCAGCTTCCTTGGTTACAGACATTTTATGCTGGACTTGGAGCTCTCGTCTTCACCATGGTAAAGAAGTTAAATATTTTTCTTCTTCAATCTACAGTGCACGAGTTGGGTTTGAGAAGCCAAGATGATGAATTGCAGTTTGCTTGACTGTTGTCTTGTCCCGTTTCAGAGGATTGGTTGGTGAAAGGTTCCACTACCAGCGCAAAGATCTTTGTTCCTTACACAGGGATGTGGGCAAACTGGGAGATATTACGATGCTTTCAAGCTGTAGATGGGAATATGAGGATTGTTGAAGAGAGTCATACTGTCAAAGCGGTTCTTCGTGCACTCATTAGAGCCCCCACCTCCTGCAGAGGACCAGCCCCTCAGATGGAGCTTCCTGTAAAAAGGCCCCACCCACTGCAGGTAGAAGGAACTTGTCTGGACATAGTGCTCTTTTTAGTTAAATGAAAACTTGGGGGACACTGATTTTGTGTGCAATAGGGATACATAAGTCAGAGTCAACTTGTCTGTTGGTATTTATAACAGTTTTTGTTGTATCTGTTCCCTGATGTAATCTCCACGATATAGCTTTCACCAGAGTCCATTTGCCAGACATTAAGCCCTCTGTTTCTGTAGAAATTGTTGTTCCCTTTGAAATTTGTTATTTTTGCTTCTGTCCTGATGAGTGCATGATGAACAGCTTGACAATTGCTTTTCCAGCAATACTTAAGATTGGAAAGTAGGAAATTCTGTAAGTGAGGAACTCCACTGCAGTTCTGGTCACAGCCACCTAAAGCACTGTGTCTAGTTTGTTTTCATTCATGGGACGTGGGCATCACTAATGACCAGCTTTATTGCCTGTCCCTAGTTGCCCTTCAGAAGATGGTGGTGAATGGCGTTCTTGAACCACTGCTGTCCATGTAGTACATTTACAATGCCCTTAGGGAGGGAGTTCCAGGATCTTGACCCAACAACACTGAAGGAATGGCAATATATATTTCAAACTCAGGAAAGTATGGGGTTGGAGGGGCACTTTTGTTTGGTAGTGGTGTTCTCATGTTCTTGCTGATTTGTCCTTGTAGGTGGTAGGGCTTGTAGGTTTGGAAGGTACTGACTAAAGAGTCTCAGTGAATTTCTGCAGTGTATCTTGTAGATGGTACACACTACTGCTACAGAGTGTCAGTTGTGGAAGGAGTGGATGCCAATGGATGGGATGCCAATGAAGCAACTGCTTTGTCCTGGATGGTTTACTTTTATTCATTTCATGGATGTGCGTATCACTGGCTAGGCCAGCAAACATTGCCCATCCTTAATTGCCCAGAGGACAGTTGAGAGTCAACCACATTACTGTGGGTCTGGAGTCACGTGTAGGCCACGCCAGATAAAGGTGATGACTTCCTTCCTTAAAGGACATAAGGGACCCAGGTGGGTTTTTCCTGACAATTGACAAGAACCTCATGGCAGACCTAGGTCTCCGGATTAATAGTCTAGCAATAATATCACTAGGACCATTGCTGCCCCTTAAAGTATCAAGCTTCTCGAGTGTCGGAGCTACGCCCATCCAGGCAAGTGAGGAGTATTCCATCACACTCCTGACTTGCGCCTTGTAGATGGCGGACAGGCTTTGGGGAGTCAGGAGGTGAGTTACTTGCTCCTGGATTCCTAGCCTCTGACTTGTTCTTGTAACCACTGTATGGCTAATTCACCTCAGTTTCTGGTTAATGGTAACATTGATAGTGGGGGATTCAGTGATAGTAGTGCCACTGACTGTCAAGGGATTCGTGCCTGGCATTTGTGTGGCACGAATATTACAAGCCTGGATATTGACCAGATCTTGCTGCAATTGAACGTGGACCATTGTCGTGAAAGGTGCTGAACATTGTGCAATCACCAGCGAACAGCCCCACTTCTGAGATAAAAGGTACTGCATGCTGGAGAATCCGAGATAACAAGCGTGGGGCTGGATGAACACAGCAGGTCAAGCAGCATCATAGGAGCAGGAA
>JAHRHZ010000053.1:26459021-26492995 GCA_024137785.1 Ginglymostoma cirratum
TTCCTGCTCCTATGATGCTGCTTGACCTGCTGTGTTCATCCAGCCCCACGCTTGTTAGCCCCACTTCTGACCTTATTATGAAGGGAAGGTCATTGATGAGCAGGTTAGGAACGTTGGGCTTAGGACTCTAGCCTGAGGAACTCCTGAAAAAACGTCCTGGAGCTGAGATGACTGACGTTCAACAACCACAACCATCTTCCTATGTGCCAGGTATGATCTGATTTGATTTCTTGTTGTCACATGTACTGACATACAGCGAAAAGTACTGTTTTGCGTGCTAACCAGACATACCATACCTTCCATAAGTATATCAGGGAAATAGAACAGCATATGGAATATAGTGTTACAGCTGCAGAGAAGATACAGAGAAAGATCAACTCTAATATATGAGTGTTCCGTTCCTAAGCCCGATAACAATAGGGAAGAAGCTGAAGTCTCCATCGTGATGGCAGCAGAGTAGAACTCCTGAGCCCAGGGCTCATCCGCTCCATCTGCTTTTAGTTTGTTTCTTTTCTTTTTTCTCTTGTTTTTCCTTTTCTTCTCTTTTACTTATCCTTTGCCTACTTAATGACAAGTGTTCAGACAGCAAAGACAGTGGCAAGTTAGCCTGGTGTGGACCTGTGGTGGAGGAGAGCGGGCTTGGCATGGAGGGGAGAGCGAGCCCAGTGCTGGGGGAGCAGGGGAGACATCAAACCCTTACTTACTTTTGCAGGATGAGCATGGAACTCCGGAATCAGCAGCTGCTGCATTGGTGACGTAGACCCAGTGGCGAAAGATGGTGCCTGAGGATCAGCAACTTCGTAATTGGGTTGGGCATTGGCAGCAGTGAAGCAACATTAGGTTGACATTGAGGTGGCTCTGAACTCAAATGTAGATGGTCGTCTACTTAAGCTATATCTTTTCATTTTCTTGTTATTTTCAAAACTACCAAAATGACGCCATATCATGGTGACAAATGAAAGCTTTTCACTGTAAGTTGTTGTATTTCACACTGTAAAATACACGTGACAATAAAATCATTCAAGTCAGGCTGTTCTTGAATGTATTATAGGGTCATAGAGATACACAGTACTGAGACAGACCCTTCGGTCCAACTCGTCCATGCCGACCAAAAACCTATATAAACCTAGTCCCATTTGCCAGCATTTGGCCCATATCCTTCTAAACCCTTCCTATTCATATACCTATCCATATGCCCTTTAAATGTTGTAATTGTATCAGCCTCCACCATTTCCTCTGGCAGCTCATTCCATGCACGCACCACTCTCTACGTGAAAATGTTGGCCCTTTGGTCCCTTTTATATTTTTCGCCTTTTGCCTTAAACCTATGCCCTCTTGTTTTGGATACCCCCACCCTGGGGAACAGACTTTGTCCAAGCCCCTCATGATTTTATAAACCTCTATAAGGTCATTCCTCAGCCTCCAGCACTCCAGGGATAATAGCCCCAGCCTATTCAGCCTCTCCCTCCAACCCTGGCAGCATCCTTGTAAATCTTTTTTGAACCTTTTCTAGTTTTAAAACATCCTTCCTATAGGAGAGAGACCTGAATTGCAAGCAGTATTCCAAAACTGGCCTAACCAATGTCCTGTACGGCCGCAACATGATATCCCAACTCCTGTACTCAGTGCACTGACCAAGAAAGGCAAGCGTACCCAACACCTTCTTCACTCTCCTATCTACCTGCAACTCCACTTTCAAGGAACTATGAACGTGTGCTCCAAAGTCTCTTTGTTCAGCAACACTCCCCAGGCCCTTACCATTAAGTATGTAAGTCCTGCCCTGATTTGATATGTGTTTCCAAACTTTTGTATCTTCTACCTGTTGGAAGAGGGTGGAAGAGAGTGTAACTGGGATGGGACGGGTCATTGATTATGTTTGCTGCTTTTCCGAGGCAGCGGGAAGTGTAGACAGAATCAATGGATGGAAGGCTAATTTCGTGATCGACTGGGCTGCATTCTCAACTCTCTGTAATTCCTTGCAGATTTGGGCAGAGGAGTTGCTAAACCAAGCTGGGGTGCATCCTGACAGCATGCTTTCTATGGTGCATCTGTAAAAACAGTCTTAATGGACATTTTGAATTTCCTTAGCCTTCTGAGGAAGTAGAGGCATTGGTGTACTTTCTTTACTGTAGCATCGAATTGGATGGAAAAGGATATTTTGTTGGTGACATTTGCTCCTAGGAGCTTGAAGCTCTCAACTACCTCCACCTCACCACCATCGATGTCTACCACTCCACTTCCTGAAGTTGATGACCAACTCTTTCGTTTTGCTGACGTTGAGGGAGAGATTGTTGTCTTTATACCACCGTGCCATTAAGCTGTCTCTGTCTCATCATTGTTTCAGATCTGACCCACTACAGTGATGTCATCAACAAATTTGTAAATGGAGTTAAAGCTGAATTTGGTCACACATTCATGAGTATATAAGGAGTATAATAAAGGGCTGAATATGTAGCCTTCGGGGCACCAGAGCTGAGGATTATAATGGAGGAGGTGTTGTTTCCTATCCTTACTGATTACGGTCTACAGGTCAGGAAGTCGAGGATCCAGTTGCAGCGGGATCAGCAGAGTCCTAGATCTTGGAGTTTGGAGATGAATTTTGTTGAAGTGATAGTGTTGAAGGCAGAGCTAAAGCCAATAAATAGGAAGCGAAACTACTGCA
This sequence comes from Ginglymostoma cirratum, assembly GCA_024137785.1. Taxonomy (NCBI): domain Eukaryota; kingdom Metazoa; phylum Chordata; class Chondrichthyes; order Orectolobiformes; family Ginglymostomatidae; genus Ginglymostoma; species Ginglymostoma cirratum. Next base: position 26,461,684 of record JAHRHZ010000053.1, read on the forward strand.
AATGCTGAAACTCAGAAGCAAAATCAGAAATTGCTGGAAAAGCTCAGCAGGTCTGGCAGAGTTAATGGTTCAGGTCCAGTGACCCGTCCTCAGAACTCCGAGTTCTGAGAACTCAGCTGAGCTTTTCCAGCAATTTCTGTTTGTATTGCCAATAAATAGAAGTCTGATATAGGTATCATTGTTATCCAGATGTTCCAGAGATGAGTGTAGGGCCAGGGGGATGGTGTCTGCTGTGGATCTATTGCAACAGTAGGCGAATTGTCGTGGATTGAGGCAGTCTGGGAGCCTGGAGTTGATAAGTATCAACACTAACCTGTCAAAACACTTCATTATGATAGATGTCAGAGCTATAGGGATGAATGTCAAAGCTACCTTAAGGTAGTCCTTTTTCTTTGGCACTGGAATGATAGTGGTCATCTTGAAGCAGGTGGAAACCTTGCATGATAGTGATGAGAGGTTAAAGATGTCTGCAAATACTGCCACCGTGTGGTCTGCACAGGATCTGAGTGCACGGCCAGGAACTCCATCTGGGCCTGTTGCTTTCTGTGGGTTCACTCTCAAGAAGGCCAATCTGACATCTGCAGCAGTGACTGTGGATGCAGGTGTATCCGAGACTGTCAGGGCAGGTAACACCATTTCACTGACCTTCTGCTCAAAATGAGCATAGAATGCATTTAGTCCCCTGGGGGAGATGCTTTGTTGCTTCTACTCGACTTCACTTTCTAGCCTGTTATATCAAGTAAGCCTCATCACAGTCGACGAGCGTTTATCTGGTTAGTATGGGACCCTATTGTCTCTTGCTGGCTCTGATGGCTTTGCAAAGATCATCTCTAGATTTTCTGACTAGGTTAGGACGAACCTACTTGATCGCCTCAGTCCTGGACTTCAGTAGGGAGTTGATCTCCCAATTCCTCCATGGTTTCTGGTTGGGGGAACACTCGGATTAACTTCTTTGGCAAACCGTTCTCTGCACACTTACTGATGAAGTCTGTGACAGTACTGGCATACTCAGGTTGGCCACTGAGTTGTTGAATATGGAGCAGCCGGCCGATCCCGAGCAGTCACATAGCCGCCTTTCTGTTACCTCAGTCCAGCACTGCATGACTTTCTGTAGTAGATCCTCATGCTTCAGTTTCTGCTTTAAGCTGGGAGAAGAAGCACAGCCTTATGGTCTGATTTACCAAAATGCGAGCAGGGAATGGAGCAGGAGGCGTCTTTGGTTGTGTAGCAGTGGTCCAGGCTGTTTGGGCCTCTGGTGGGACAGTAAACGTGTTGATGGTATCTTGATAGCGCACCAGGTTGAAGTCACCAGCTACGATGAAAAAGGCCTTGGGGTATTCCAACCCATGGCTATTTGTAGTGGTTTATATTTCATCAAGTGCGCCCTTCATTTCCACGTGGGTTGGGCTGTCAGGAAAGCAGAAGTGAACTTATGCAGCAAATAGTAAGGATGGCACTTCATTGTTAGATATTCTAAGTTCGGGGAGCAGTAATTCACCAGGGTCATTATATCTGAGCACCAGGCGGACCCCTCCACCCTTTGCCTTACCCAAGGACACTGTGCAGTCCATTCAGTGAATTGAGAAGTCTTCAGATTGTAAGGCACAGTCTGGTGAAGCAGGAGTGAGCCATGTGAGCCATTTGGGCGGCACGGTGGCTCAGTGGTTAGCACTGCAGCCTTACAGCGCCAGGGTCCTAGGTTCGATTCCAGCCCCAGGTGACTGTCTGTGTGCAGTTTGCACATTCTCCCCATGTCTGCGTGGGTTTCCTCCCACAGTCCAAAGATGTGCAGGCAAGGTGGATTGGCCATGCTAAATTGCCTGTAGTGTTCAGGGGTGTGTGGGATGTTCCAAGGGTCGGTGTGGACTTGTTGGGCCAAAGGGCCTGTTTCCACACTGTAGGGATTCTAATGTCTCCGTAGAGCGCATAGTAGTCTCTCAGTTCCCTTTGGTAGGTGAATCAAGCTTTAAATGTCCAGCTTGTTTTCAATGGCTTGGACATTTGCCAGGAATATGCTGGGGAGGTGGGGTGTGAGTGGGGTGTTGGTGGTGGGAAGAAGGAGCTTGAAGCTTGAAACTGCATTATTTCAGTCTCACTTGCAGGCCAACACATCTCCCACATTTTGTGGCCAAGTGGCTGCTTCTTATCGGGCCCTGGAATTACTATGGATAGTCTGCTCTTCTGGAAACTAAGTGGGTGCGTCCAGTGGGGACCTGAGCACTGGTCGCTGCCTCAGGCACTCCGAGTGTCTTGTGCTCAGTCTGGTCAAGCCTCTGTGTCAGATCTGCATGTGGTCCGGAAAGACGTCAGATCCACTCCACAGCGTTAGTTCATCGATCAGCATCCAGGTCAGGCCTTCGCGAAGCTGCTAAGTGGCTGGTCACTTCATTGTTGTGGTCCTGGTTCCAGCATCGGCAGTTGGGCTCTGTTGGTTCATGCAGTCAGGCGCTCCAGGAGGCCCTGGTCTTTGTATGGTCAGATCCCGTTGGGCCATTGGTTGTTTCTGGAGGTAGTAAAATCGCCAGACCTGTATGTAGACTCACGAAAACATTGCTTGTAATTCTGCAGACTTACAATTGAGATTTAAAAGAGTAGATCAGTTATAAAAGATGAGGGAATGATCTGTATAGGACACCTCGCAGAATGTCGTCTTGCTCCGGCACCATCTCGGAGTCCAACCATTGGAAAGTTTGCTCCCGATACGCATTGGTTTCAGTTTTGCTAGGGTTCTGTAATGCCACACTCTGTCAAATGCAGCTTTGATGTCAAGGGCTGTCACTCTCACCTCCCCTCATGTTCATATAAATAGCAGAATCAGAATTCAGAAGGGCCACAGGATGGAAATACATTGCCATTCCACACTGGTGTTGGGTGTCAGGTACATAGTGGTGGAAGGAGGGATAATCTTTGATAGTATTGGTTGGCTAGGGTATGGGTTATTGCGTCTCGGGCACAGAAGGAGTATGTCGGTCTAGTGGACAGGAACATCAGATCCCGGGGAAGGGTAAGTTGTTTGAAAGTCTGAAAATGTGAGAATCATAGATACACAGAATATAGGAGCAGAAGTAAACCATTCAGCTTGTTGAACCTGTGCCATTATTCAGTATGATCATGGCTGATCATCCAACTCAAACCCTTTTCCCACTTTCTTCCCATACCCTTTGATTCCTTTAGCCCTAAGAATTATATTTACATCTTCCTTGAAAGTCTTCACTGTTTTGGCCTCAGCAGTTTCCTGTAGTGAAGAATTCCACAAGCTCACCACTCTCTGGGTGAAGAGATTTCTCCTCAGCTGTAAAAGGTCTACCTCGTATCCTTTGGTAAACCTTTGCTGCATTCCATTCATAGCCAGAACACCCTTCCACAGATGAAAACTGCACACAGTACTCCAGGTGTGATCTTACTAAGGCCTGTACAATTACAGCAAGACTTCCCTGCACCTGAACTTGAATCTCTGGATATGAAGGCCTCCATACCATTTGCCACCTTCATTACCTGCAGCAGCTGCGAGCTTACTTTCAGTGAGTGGCATATGAGGATATCCAGATCTCATTGCATGTCCCCATTTCCCAATCTATGGTCATTCAGATAATAACCTCCTCTCTCTATGTGCTACCAAAATGGATAACCTCACATTTATCCACGTTATACTGTATCGACCATTCACTCAACTTTCCAAATCACACTGAAGCTTCCCTACGTTCTTGTCACAGTTCACCCTCCGACCAGCTTAGTGTCATCAAACGTGGAGACAGGTTGGGTAGTTTCCTCATCTTCTTCATTGCTGTATTTTGTAATAGCTGGTGTCTCAACATTGATCCCTGTGGTAGCCCACTAGTCATTTGGAAAAAGGACTGTTTATTCCTACTCAGAGATAAAAGGTACTGCAGATGCTGGAGAATCCGAGATAACAAGGTATGGAGCTGGATGAACACAGCAGGCCAAGCAGCATCATAGGAGTAGGAAAGCTTGACGTTTCGGGCCTTGACCCTTCATCAGAAATGGGGGAGGGGAAGAGGAACAATCCCTCTTCCGTACCTACACTGGCCCTAAACCCCACCTCTTCCTCCGTTACATTGATGACTGCATTGGCGCTGCCTCATGCTCCCACGAGGAGCTCGAACAGTTCATCCACTTCACCAACACCTTCCACCCCAACCTGAAGTTCACCTGGACCATCTCCAACACTTCTCTCTCCCCTTCCTGGGTCCTTGGGGACCGCTTTGCAGAACATCTGCACTCAGTTCGCAACAAACAACTGCACCTCCCAGTCGCGAACCATTTCAACTCCCCCTCCCATTCTTCAGACGGCATGTCCATCCTGGGCCTCCTGCAATGCCACAGTGATGCTACCCGAAGGCTGCAGGAACAGCAAATCATATTCAGCCTGGGAACCCTGCAGCCCAATGGTATCAATGTGGATTTCACGAGCTTCAAAATCTCCCCTCCCCCAACCGCATCCCAAAACCAGCCCAGCTCATCTCCACCTCCCTAACCTGTTTCTCCTCCCACCTCAAGCCACACCCCCATCTCCTATCTACTAACATCATCCTGCCCCCTTGACCTGTCCGTCCTCCCTGGACTGACCTATCTCCTCCCTACACTCCCCTTTACCGGCTCCATCCCCGCCTCTTTGACTTGTCTGCCTCCTCTCCATTCTCGCCTCTTTGACTTGTCTGCCTCCTCTCCACCTATCCTCTCCTCTACCCGCCTCCCCCTCTCTCCCTATTTATTTCAGAACCCTCTTCCCCTCCCCCATTTCTGATGAAGGGTTTAGGCCCGAAACGTCAAGTTTTCCTGCTCCCATGATGCTGCTTGGCCTGCTGTGTTTATTCGTACTCTTTGTTTCTTGTTTGCCAACCTGTTTCCAAACCATCTCAGAGGATTATGCCAGTCCCGTGCGGTTTAATGTTGCACGCTAATCTTTTGGGGACCTCATTGAAAGCCTTCTGAAAATCCAAGCAAACCACATCCACTGGCTCCGCCCCTACCCCCTCTTATCAACTCTCCAGCGTATCACTGGCTGCATCCTTAGTGGGAGATGTTCATAGGATTTATGGGGCAGTTTAATAGTTATAGGATGTTGGGTATTTAATAGTCTAAATTTTCTTAATAATTACTTAACCAACTGCTGTGGAATCCTCCAAATTAAATAGATACTCCCAGACGGTTCTAAGTATGCAGAAGTTCCCAAACTGAACAGTCAATTTCCAAGACAATTCCTTTAGTCTGCACAGCCCCCATGCAAAACTCCCATCCATTGCTGGAAAAACAACTGAACAAAGATCAGTAAAGCACAGGAACAGGCCCTTTGGCCCTCCAAGCCTGTGTTGACACATTTTGCCCTTCCATACTAAAACTGTCTCACTTACAGGATCTGTATCCCTCTATTCCCTTCCTATTCATGTATTAGTCCAGGTGCTTCTTGAACACTGCTGCTGTGTCTGCTCCCACCACCACCTCTAGCAGCAGGTTCCAGGCACTCACCACCCTTTGTATGAAAATCCTGCCTCGCACACCTCTTTTAAACTCCTTCAACCCCATCTTGAATGTATGTCCCCTAGCAATTAACCTCTCCACCCTGGGAAAAAGCCTCATACTTTCGACTCTATCCATGCTATTCACAATCTTTTAAACTACATCAGGTTGCTCCTCAACCTCCTGTGTTCCAGTGAAAACAAACCCAGTCTATCCAAACTTTCTTCATAGCTAAAATCCCCCATGCCAGGCAACATCCTGGTAAATGTTTTCTGTACCATCTCTGAAGTATCCACATCCTTCATATAGTGTGGTGACCAGACTGTATGGAATATTCCAAGTGTGACCTAACCAAAGTTCTGGCCATCTGAAAATTTGGGCCTTAATCTATTGTGAAGTAATAGGGGCTTCCTGTGGTCAGATATTGCTGCATAATCTCTAGTCTTTCTCTGTGAATGACATGGAAAAATCAACCTTGGCTACTGAACAGGAGGGGTTCAGACTAGTGAAAATTAATGCACTCTTCGACATCAGATATCAGGATGTCTATCTTTCCGAAGACTAGGAAGTGTACGGTTGATTAGGACTGAGTCAGAACAACTTCATCAAAGAGAGATTACGCCTGATAATTCTGTTAGAATTGAGGTACTGAGCAAGTTTGACAAAGGAGGCAGTGGATGTGATCTATCTGGATTTCCAGAAGGTCTTTAGCAAGGTGCTACACTGGAGGCTGCAAAATAAGATAAGAGCCCATGGCATTATGGGCAAGGTACTGGCATGAAGAGAAGATTAGCTGACTGGCCGAAGGCAGAATGGGGAACAAAAGGGTCTTTCTCAGGATGGCAGCCAGTGACTAGCGGAGTTCTGCGGGGTCAGTGCTGGGACCACAACTATTCATGTTATACATTAATAATCTGAATGAAAGAACTGAGGGCTTTGTTGCAAAGTTTGCAGACGATACAAAGATAGGTGGAGGACAGGTAGTGTTAAAGAGGCAGGGAGGCTGCAGAAGGACTTGGACAGGCTAGGAGAATGGGCAAAGAAGTAGCAAATGGAATATAGTATGGGGAAGTGTGAGGTTATGCAGTTTGGTAAGAAGAATAGAGGCTTAGACTGTTTTAGACTGAATGGCCTAATTCTGCTCTTGTATCTTATGGTTTAAGTTGTGAGCACTTGGACCGGACATAAATCCCTTCTTGTGATTTAGATTAAGAAATACTTAGATGCAGTGATTATGTTATGAGATGTGGTGGTCTATAGTTTTTCTGGTTAGTACGTTTATAGACAATACCAAAATTGGTAGCACAGTAGAAAGCTTTAAGATTACAAAGGGATCTTGATCAAATGGGTCAATTGGCTGAAAAATGGCAGATGAAGTTCAATCTGAATAAATATTAGGTATTGCATTTTGGTACAAAATGGGTAGGGCTTATACAGTTAATGGTAGGACCTTGGGTAGTGTTGTAGAACAGGGACCGAGCAGTGCGGGTACATAATTCTTTGAAGTTTGCATCACATATAAACAGGGTGGTTCAAAAGGCATTTGGCACACTTGCCTTCATTGCTCAGTCCTGTGAGTGTAGTAGTTGGGAAGTCAAGTTGAGGTTTTATGGGTCATTGGTGAGGCCTCTTCTGGAATAGTGTGTCCAGTTCTGGTCGGCCCCAGTTATAGGACGGATATTATTAAGCTGGAGAGGGTTCAGAAGAGATTTACGAGGATGTTGCCGGGTGTAGAAGGTTTGAGTTATAAAGATAGGCTGGGACGTTTTTCACTGGAGCGTAGGAGATTGAGAGACGACCTGATAGAAGTTTATAAGGTACAGATAGAGTTTCATGGTCGTTATCTTTTCACGACTAGGGGACACATTTTTAAGGTGAGAGGAGAGATTTTTCAAAAAAAAGGTAATTTTTTACAGTGTGGTTCACATGTGGAATGAACTACCTGAGGAAATGTGTGAAGGGATATAGGCCAGGAGAAGGTATGTGGGACTGGTTTAGTTTGGGATTCTATTCGAAATGGACTGGTTGGACTGAAGGGTCTGTTTCTTTGCTGTATGTTTCTATGGTAAATGGAGAATTCGCACAATAGCCTGCCTTTTCAATAAGGATTTTGAGACTTTTTTGTGTAAGTTGCATTAATGGACATTACATTCTTTTTGTTGTACTTTATGATTACCTTCCTACATTTCTCTCACAGTTCCTGGCTTATGATACACAGCTTCTCCTGGGGAACAAGCGCTACTCTCTGAGTCCTGAAGAACATGTGTTTGGAGCACTCTGTCTGTACACAGACATCATCTACATCTTTATGTTCCTCCTCCAGCTGTTTGGAAGTCGGGATTGAGCAGCTTTAGGCTCCTGCCCAATGATTTTATATAATCCTTTAAGCTGCACTCATCTTTTGTTCTATCTTTACAATGTTTTCAAGCAGCCACTAACCTCCTCCCTGAAACCCCATCCATGAGATCAGTGATCATTTCTATTGCTTTTATTCAATTCTCCGATCTTGAAATGAGTAATATTAAAAATTTTAGTCTCTCAAAGTGTGATATACAGAGCTTCCCTGAGCTGGAATGTTCCTGGGAAAGCACACTGAGAAGCATCTTTCTAATTTGACCCTACAACCCTCACTCTGTTGTAACTTAAGCTTTAAATGTAGAAAGCATGTAACAACCCAGTTCCATTCCATCCACAGTGATGCTGACGGATGCTTGGTGGACACTTTCTCTGATGTATCAAAGTGGTCTAGTCGACACGAGTAGGCATCAAAACTGCACATTCTATCCAAGGGGAGCACTTGGACGGATTTTCTCCCTCTCCTTACTAGCCGTCGTTCTCCGTACCTCCCTACAGACTAGCGAGCATGACCTCAGCAGATCACTTCCCCTTGTTTTTTTTAACAATCAAAACCGATTTTGGTTTTGCTGTATTTTGTGTTGTGTAAAGTATGTCCCAGGCACAATTGTCAGTCTGGATAAATTTTACCTGTGTTCAGCTTTAAATAGATAGTTATGTATTTTGGTTCTGGCTGGCAGGTTTAACACACATAAAAGGCAGCAAAATCTTATTAAGTCCCTATATGATTTCACTGCATGCTGTTTCTTGTTCTCTAATCAACAGTTGGTGCCTGTCCTGTCACCAACTCAATTACAGCTACTCTGTGGTGGTGACTCCCATATCCCTGTTGTTCAACAGAGTCGGCAGCAGCCAAATGCTGATGTATTGTGGCATATTTCAGGGTTAGTCTCACTCGCTCTGCCACCTCCAACTCCACTGCATCATCCAGTACCCAGTGTGTAGGCTGCAGCACTAGCAATTCAGCTGTGCTTACTATTGCTAATATGTGCGGTACTTTCCCCTTTCATGTCAGGCTGGCCCAGTGTCAAAGTCAGTAGCCTTAGCTCACCAATGACTGAAGGATCCAATAAGCAGGTTCTCTTCATATTCTGTTTATACTGAGGCAGCCTCTGTCCTTGAAACTCACTTTCAGTGAAAAGTATAACTGAATAAAAATAGGTAAATGGCCTTTCAAAACAAGGATAGAATTTCAGGCAGTGTATTAACGTGAAACCTGTGACAGTATTTTCTAAATATCTGCAATCTTTGTGCTCTTTGAATTAAAATTGTTACTGCCTTTCAATTTGTCTGGAAGCTGTCTCCTTTTAGTAAATGCAATGATAATAACTCACTCACAGCAAGAGGCCACTCCGCCCACTGTTTCTGTAGCAGCTCTTTGAAACAGATAGCCAATTAATCCCAAATGTTGCCCATTCTTTTCCCAGGACCTCCTAAACATTTTTCCCAAACATTAGCACTGCTGTGTCACAGCGTCTGGAACCCAGAATCAATTCCACCCTTGGGCAACGGTCTGTGTGGAGTTTAGACATTCTCCCCGTGTCTGCGTGGGTTTCCTCCAGATGCTCCGGAATCCCCCCACAGTCCAAAGATGTGCAGGCTAGGTGGTGTGGCCATGCTAAATTGCCCGTAGTGTTCAGGGATGTATAGATTAGGTGGGTTATAGGGGAATTGGTCTGCGTGGGATGCTCTGAGGTCCGTGTGGACCTGTTGGGTCAAAGGGCCTGTTTCCACACTGTAAGGATTCTATGATTTCTATGATTTATCTTATTCCATTTTGACAACTATTGAATTAGTTTCCAGCATCCTTTCAAGCAGCTTATTCCATCAAAATATATTTTCTTTTTAATTCGTTCACAGGATGAAGGTCAGTGGCTAGGCCAGCATTTAATGACAATTCCGAATTGCTCAGAGGGCAGTTAAAGCATCAGCCACATAGCTATTAGTCTGTAGTCACATGTAGACGAGACCAGGTAAAGGTAGCAGATTTCTGTTGCTAAAGGGCAATACCAAGCCAGATGGGTTTTTATAACAATTGGCAACTATTTCATTTTCATCATTAGACTCTTAATTCCAGATTTTTATTGAATTCAAATTCCACCATTTTGCTACCGAGGGATTTGAACCCAGAATTGTCTCTGGATTAATAGTCTAGATGATAATACCACTGGGCCAACATCTCTGCACATCAGTTGCTGACCTGCCACGAGAAACAAACCTCATAATTTTGAGTATACGTTATATCTCCCCTTAAACTTTCTGCTCCAATGAAAACAATCCCAGCTTCTCCACTCTCTCAAGTCCTTTATGTACCATTCTGATAACTCACCACCGCACCCTTTCCAAGAATGGGAACAAGGGGTCCAAATGTAGCTCCTTTCCTTTCCTCAACAACTAATTCCCTATAACAGTAACGATGCTGTGTTATACAAATATGGAAACAGGAGTAGGGTATAGCCTTTCATGATTGCACCATCATTCAATATGATCATAACCGATCATCCAACCCAGTACCCTGATCCCTTTCTCCCTGTAGCCTTTTATGCCTTTAGCCCCTAAGAATCATCTAACTCCTTGACAGCATTCAATGTTTTGGCCTCAACTACTTTCTAGTCAGATAATTACACAGGTTCACTCTGCTGGATGAAGCAATAACCCCTTCTTCCTGCAGCTAGTTTTTTTGGTTTTGGCTGACATTTCAGCAAGTGCTTGATTTTTGTTTCAGTTTACGGCAGAGCGGTTTCAGCGTGTGGGCTGGCAAGTGTCCCTCCCTGGTCTGGGCTCCCTGGTTCATCACAATCTGCATGGTGATGAGAGGACCTGTGATCAGTCAGTTTGACACAGGTTGGCTAGAATTTGACCAACACAACTCAATTTCAAACTGCATTTAGCAACTGAGGCAGACATTACAGCAGAGGAGGCCATCAACCCACAGCTCTGCTCCCCTCATGGCCTCATTAACAGAGTTATGAGAGCATGATGTCGATTTCAGAGATTGCAGGTCAGTTCTCCAGATGGGTCATTTAGTTTTGCTATCACTTATTATGGGTTTGCCTTTCATCTTGAAATCATAAAATCCAGAAACCTGAGCCCACAATCCTGGCTGCTGCTCAGTGTCACATCAAGGGAGCGCTGCACTGTCAAAGATGACATCTTTCAGGACAAGTCATTAAACCAAGCCCTATGTATCCTTCTGGTAGATGCAAAAGATCCCATGGCACCTTTATAAACAAAAAAGTGGCTGTTCCTGATGTTCTAATCAATATTTATCTTTCAATCAACATCACAAAAACAGAGTACCTGATTATTGCTATTTGATTGTGCTGGCTTGTTCAAGAATGTCTTTTGTGTTTCCCTATCACGTGTAGTTCATTGGCTGTAAATATTTCAAAGTAAAAGAGAAAGGAATCATCAATGACTTGAAAATTTAAGGAAGCTTTTAGACAATCAAAAGACTGACACAGGACAGAGAAGACTAGAAGCCAAAATCTGTCTTCAGGCAGACCACATGGTGATGACTTCCTTCTATTGAGCCCTTAGTTACAATCTCCACAAGTACAAACATCCAACTACTGTTAATGGCACAGTCTCACTTTAATGAAGGATGTTCACCAAGTTCATGATGACAGAATCACTTTCGACTATTATCTGGCTAAAGGGTTATGTTACTGTACCATCACAGAAACCTCACTAGTCTCTCAGGGTGAGATTTTATCCCAGCATTAGGCGGTAGCCTTATGTACAATTCTCTTTGTAATCATGAACTGCTAATACAGAGTCTAACTGCAACATTCCAAACATCTGAAAACCTTTCAGGAGAGAGACTCTGCCTATTTTGGATGAAACGTAGCTTTAGCATGACAAGAGTTAGCAAAATGTTCTTTATTCTTAATTGTTTTGCATTTAAGTATAAAGTTTCATAATCCAGCAAGATCTACCCTCTTGATTTTCTGTTACTACAGTTTATCTGATGTGTAGTCAATCTGTTGAGGCACAGACTGAATGATTATTTTTGTACCATACATAGATAAAACAAATACAAAAGGGTTTGTATCAACTATGTGACCTAATTTTAACAAGTGCTTCAATGGGCTCCTAAACAACACCACACTATCAAAATAGGAAGTGACAGCTCCTTGTTTATGAAGGCTCTTGGCATATGTTCTATGGAGAAAGGATGTATAATCAGATTGTGGATACAGTCATCATATAGGGTGGGAGCTACGTCTGTGACCTCTGGACTTTGGGCTCTACAGAAACACTTTACTCAGTGACAGAAACATTTGGCAAAGAAAAGTGCTTAATAATCACACAGCACACTTTCTAACACAGGCACACGTTAACATGGGCATGAGAGCACACGTGTCAGAGGAGACATGATCTACATGCTTCAAGACGGGCACTCACAACAGCACACGTCAAAGTAGACTTCAATGTGAGACTACACTTACCATCATGGACACAAGAACATAGAACAGTACATGTTGATTTGCACTCAAGAGCACACATGCTAGCAGACACAAAAACACCATCAACACGAATACATATCAGGACACGTGAACGCTCAAAAACGAACTACATTAGCATGTGTGCAACATCTGAAGTCACACATTATAACAGGTGAAAGAGCAGATAATACACTTATGCAATAACTGAAAAATATGCACGGTCTGAGAACACAGACTAGGTGGTAGAATACAAGAATACAAAGCGAACAGTCAGACTTCCAAGTTTCACAACATTTCTTTCCCAAAACAAAGCTCTCTCATGATAAATTGAAAAGAATGCCAAAAAACAGCTTCCAGAAAACGGTGTTCAGCAGAAATTTTGTGGTGTCTCCACATTAACACTGTACTTGATAGATTTTGCTTAATAAAACTGTCTAATCACAATTACACACCTACAAGATCCAAGTTAACATACATATACACAGAAGCATACTCAATGACACATTCATGACAGCAGCAAACAATATTATAGAATCGACAGCAGACATGAATACACAGACAGGGGTGTACATCATGTTCATACCCAATTATACAGATGACAACAAATGTACAATAACCTATGTGGCATATGCAGATATGAAATAATGACATACGCTCAGGCCAGATACAGGAGGACATACAAGAAGACAATGCTTGCTGACACGTGATTAATGACACACACACAGACAACAAACAGTTAACCAAACAGGTTTCACACAATTTCCTTACAAACAAAAAGTGCTTTCTCTCCAATTAAATGTAATGGAATGCTAACAAAAACCCTTCTAGAAAGAACACTCATTCTCAGAAGCCCCAGCCGTTCGTCCACTTGGTTGGTACAGGCAGCAGGAGTTGTGGTTGGTTCCAGCCGACTGACATCTAAAGATGGGGTAGTTGACTTAGGCAGCTCCATATCTCTCACCTTCCCCTTAAGGGGGGCAGAAATCTGCAAAGTAGGGATGCTGCAAGGCTTCCTCAGCTGAAATCCTTTGCACTGGGTTACATTTTAACAGATTCTGCAAATAAAAACAAAAAGGGACAAATATATTTCAAGACACAGGCCAGACAATTGTAAACACTGTCCTTTCACAGGACAGGGTTTAAAACTTGCACAGATGGACAACTATTGGTATTCTCCCAGAAAACTCTGACACAAGATAGATTTTTTTTTGACATAATCCCAAATGGTTAAGGGCCACAACAAAAATTGGTAAAAGTTTGGTAAGAACAAAATGGAAAATATTACCATCTTATATAAAGCACAGGGACAGGTCATTTGGCCCAACCAGTCCATGTTCCAGTCAAGCCTCTTCCCATCTTAAATCTAAACCTGTAGTGCAGAGTTCCACATTTTCACCACCCTTTAGATAAACAAGTTTCCTCCGAATTCCCTGTTGGGTTTCTTCGTGATTATGTTATTGTGGAGTCCCTAGTTCTGCTCTTCCCCACAAGAGGAAACATTCTCTGTATCCACTCGATTAAAACCTTTAATCATTTAAAAGATTTCAATTAGATCATCCCCTCAGCCTCCTCTTTTCAACAGACAGTCTGCCAATCCTTTTATACATAATCACAGTTCTAGCGTGATCTTCAAAAATCATCTCTGCACCAACAGGCATTGGAGTGTAGCGATTGTTAAAAAAAAGTGACAAATTACCATTTTTTCTTTCTTATAAGGTGAGCAGAACTGCACACAGTCTTCTAAGTGTGGTCTAACGGTGCTCTTTCCTTTATTCTTACATTGGATGTAGGCATCACAGGCAAGCTTGTCGCCCATCTCTAACTGCCCCTTACTGAGGGGCTTGCTCAGTCATTTCAGAGAGCATTTAACAGTCAACTACATTGCTGTGCGTCTGGAGTCACATGTAGGTCAGACCGAGTAAGGATGGTAGATTTCCCATCCTAAAGGGATGTTAGTGAAGCAGATGGGTTTTTACATCACACAACTAGAAACTAGCGCTTGATTCTCAATTTATTAATTGAATTTAAATTCCATCAGCTGCTGTGGTGGGATTTCAACCTTTGCCCAAGAACATTAGCCTGAGCCTGTGGATTGTTAGCCTCAGTGATATTAAAACTATACCACTGTCTTTGATACAGGTTTAGGATAACTTTCCTGCTTTTCAAAGACCAAAGAACAAAGAAAATTACAGCACAGGAACAGGCCCTTTGGCCCTCCATACCTGCGCCGATCCAGATCCTCGATCTAAACCTGTCGCCCCTATTTTCCAAGGATCTGTATCCCTCTGCTCCCTGCCCATTCATGTATCTATCTAGATACATCTTAAATGACGCTATCGTGCCCACCTCTACCGCCTCCGCTGGCAACGCGTTCCAGGCACCCACCACCCTCTGTGTAAAGAAATTTCAATTCTATTCCTCTAGAAGTAAAACCTATAGTTTTATTTGCCTTTTTGTTATGGCCTTACTCATCTGTGGCACAACCTTTAGTGATTACAGTATTGGTACTCGGAGATCCCCGGTGTCTCTATCCAACTAAACCCCCATATAGCAATGATCTGCCTGCTCTTCCAAAACTATCTTTCAATAATTATTGTTGAACTTCAACTGCCAATTATTTACCCACTTTACAAGTTTATTAAATCCTCTGCCTCTCTGATTTGGTGTCACCTACAAATTTAGAAATGTATTTTTAATTCCAAAGTCCGTACTGTTAATGTAATGTGACGTGAACAGCAGTCCAAGTACGATCCCTGTGAAACACCTCTTCCCATTTGCTGCTACTTTGAATAACTCCCACTTTCTGCGTTCTGTCTTGAAGCCAGAGAACAACGCACTCTGATACTTGTCCTGACTCCACATTTTCTGACCGATTCATTAGTTTATTATGAGGCACATTATCAAAGGCCTTTTAAAAATTCAGAAGTGTTACATCTCTTGCAATACCATTGTCTAATCTTCTCACCACCTCAAACATGTTCAATACAGTCGGTCCTCTTTGGAAATTGATGCTGACCCCTGATCAACTGGAAGAGTCCTTTCTTTGTACTATCTTAAGAGAAACAAAAGTTGGAAAAGATGGGCACATGGGACCAGGTGAATCACCCTTATTTAGAAACAGCATAGACACCACAGTCAAATGACCTCTGGAACTATTTTTTAAATTCTATAAAATCTCTTACATGAGGTTTAAACCCACAGGCTTCTGAATCAGAGACAACCTGCATTAGGGAACTCTAGCTGCCAATACAGCAGACCGGAGGAGTTAACAAGTACAATTTTAATGGCTCAGTTCTCATGGGAGTTGGTTTAGTACCCAAAGCATCTCTCACCTGGAGTAAGTCTCGTCCAGTAGTGTTGAGTTTTGGAACGACATTCAGTAAAGATGTTGTCGCAGGATACATGGGATACGGCTGGAAAAGAACAATCAAAGATTCACGTCAAACTGCCTACGACGAGTGCAGAGATTACACTGAATGGATGAGTCTTATAGTGGGCATACAGTAAACAAACAGATCAAATGTTCATGTTGAAAATCATTAATAATTAGTCTTTCTAATACCCTGTTCTCCTGCTCTTCCCTCTCCAGGATACTCACGCTGGCTGCAGTGCTTGTGATTTTCATTTCCAACATCAATAAATGCTGAAATAGGCCACAAGACTCAGCTTTGGAACGCTAACTGATTTTCTCTCTCTGTTTTTCTCTCTCCAAAGACGCTGCCAAACTGCTGAGTTTCTCCAGCATTCTCTGTGTTTGTTTCAGATCTCCAGCATCTGCAGTATTCTGCTTCTGTTGAGAGTCTATAAATGCTGGCCGTGCCAGCAATGGCCACATCCCATAAATAAGTTAAAAACACTCACTAATGCCAGTGCGTCGAATGAATTGGCCTGGCTCTGATTTTAAGTTTAGGCTGCCAATGGGGCCTTTTGGGTCATGCAGTCCATAGCACAGCTACTGAATGACTAATAGTACACAGACATGCCATCACACAATGTGAAATGGGACACATTACCCCAGGGACAAGAGGGTCTGGGGCAGAAGGAAGATGAGGTTAGAGCCAGGGAGAGGACAGGGGGCCTCAGATTTCTGTTCCTTGGAGATCCAGCCTTGCACCAATCTCTAAAACTATGGGCAAGCAGTAATCCCAATCCCTTAAACCCAAACCCTTCGACCACTCAACAAACCAGAAAGATACGGTCTCTGCTTCAATCACAGGAAATGGTCCCTTTATATTTTACACACTCTACGAAATCATCCTTTCAGCTTTACTGTGCTAATGTAAACTCTCCTCATAGGGGGACACAGAGGTTGACTCCAGCAGGAATGCTCCATTCACCTTGTAGTCAGGTAGTTTGGTCATGGAAGGCCACTGCTCCTCAGTCGGGGTTCCCAGCAAAGTGCAACTGTTAAGGAACACTCATGGAAGTGGAGGCAAGGAAGGCTAGATTGAGATTTGGCAAGAGGTACGGAGGGAGATGAGACACATGTGTGTGTGTGCATGTGCGCGCTCATGTGTGTTGAAACAGAGAGAGACAGTCAGGTAGAAACTGTGAGAACAGTAGCTTTGACATAACCAGAACCTCTCCATGAGTAGTTTCTCCTCCTGTCACTGTATTACCTCAAAGATCTAACTTCCTCCTTATCCTGATTTGCACACTGCTCTTTGATGCTGTCCTGGACAGACACAGATGCAGCTTCTCACAGTTCAAGCTGACACAGAGCTCAACCTCAAGTGATCCAGTTTTATTCAGTTAGACTGTCCACTTTGTGGGGCCAAACCTCAAAACAATCAGTCAAGTTCAGTCAAACACAGATGAGACCTTGTCATTGAGGTTCACTACAAACTACAATCCTTCCCACCTCACTGACCACCTCCTTCAGCGGTAGAAACCCATGAGCCTCTTTATTGCTGTCCTCTCTTTCCAGCTCCAAACATAATCCAATAACTCTGCGCTTCAACCTCACCAGCCTCAGCCTCAGTCACCATGTAACATAGAGACAGGAAGAGGTTATTTCACTCTTGGAGTTGTTCTACACAACACTAAGATCATGGCTGCTCTTGTGAGCTAACTTCACGTGCCTTTCTCCTGAATAATTTCAGTTAACAAGTAAAACAACACCAAATTTAAAATTAACAACCAAGCTAGCGTCAACTGACCGTTGTCGATAGAAGTTCCAAACTTCCACAACTCCTCGTGTTTGGTAGAAAATTACAGTGGAATAACAGTAATGAAAAAAAATGAAGATTGGAGAGTGGCTAATGTAACCCTGCTATTTGAAAGGAGGGAGAAAATTGGGAATCATAGACTGGTTAGCTCAGCATCTTATCTGGGGAATCAGTGGACTAGTAATCCACAACCCTGGGTTAACGGTATCCAGACATGAGTTTGAATCCCATCATGGCAGTTGAATTTGAATTTGGTAAAATCTAGAATTCGAAGCTAGCCATTATTGATTGTGTAAAGCTCTGTTTGGTTCCCTAATGTACTTTAGGGAAGGAAACTGCCATCCTTACCTGGTCTGACCTTCATGTGACTCCAGACCCACAGCAATGTGGTCAACTCTTAACTGCCCTTTAAATTGCCTGAATTAACTGCTCAACTCAAGGGCATTTGGGTTTGGGTAACAAATGCTGACCTTGCTAGTGACACCCAGACCCTTCCTGCCAATCAATCCTGGAAAGGTACCCAGGACAGCAAGATGGTCACCTCTCCTGTGCCTCCATGCCCTTTATCCAACACAGATCCCAAGGCCTCTCTTCAGTTACCTACTGCTGAGCTGTTGACCCTTTCCAGGCAGATAACAGGCCACACAAAGCACCATCCTATTGACTTAGAAACGTCAACATTGGAAGGCTAAACCAAGACCTGAACATGTTAGTAATAGAGAGAAAACAATTTCTCTGCTGAGGTGGCTTCAATCTGTGCTCACCAATTCTGAATGCAATCTGAAAAATACTTTGTGTCTATAGAATCCTAGATGACCACCAATGCATCCACTATTTCCATAGCCGCTTCCTTTAATATTCTGGGATATAGACTATCAGGCCTTGGGGATTTCTCAGTTTCCAGCACCAATCCTTCTCTTTTAACATATTTACCACTCTAGCAGCCTGCTTTTATATTCTTGTACACGCTCATAGGAACATGGGAATTAGGAGCAGGAATAGGCATTTCAGCCCTCCAAGCCCGCTCCACCATTTAACATGATCATGGCTGACCTTACCCTGGTCTAAACTCCACTTACCAGCCTGCTCCCCATGGCCCTTTCTCCTGCTTTTCATGAGAAACATATCTGTTTCTTTCTTGAATCTGTTGATTGATTCTGCCTCCACTGCACTCTGGGGCAGTAAGTTCCACAGATTCACAACCCTCTGAGAGTAGTTTCTCCTCATCTCGGTTTTCAACCTACCTCCTCTCACTCTATATCTATGCCCTCTTGTCCTAGACAGTCCCACAAGAGGAATATCCAGTAAACATCCACCTCATCAATTCCCTTTAGATTTTATATACCTTTATCAGATTCCCCCCTCATTTTATGGAACTCTAATGAGTACAACTCCAAGCTATTCAGCTGCTCCTCACACAACAGCCCTTTCATCCCTGGACTCAATCCGGTGAACCTCCTCTGAACTGCCACCAATTCCTGCTTCAAGTAAGGAGACCAGAACTGGACACAATACTCCAGTTGTGATCTAACCAATGCCTTATATAATTGTAACAACACTTTTTTACTTCTATAATCCAGGCTTTTTGCAATAAATGCTGGGATTCCATTTGCCTTCCTTATTATATACTGCACCTGCAAACCCACTGTCTGTGATTCATGCACAAAGATGCCCAGATCCCTCTGCACGGATGCACTTTGAATCTGATTCCCATTTAAATAATAATTTGCCATTTCGTTTTTCCGGCCAAAATGGATAACCTCACACCTACCTGCATTAAACTCCATCTGCCAGATTCTGGCCTATTCTCTTAGCCTATTACTATCCATCTGTAAACTCTTTTACCTCCTCATCACTGCCTGCTTTCCCATCTGTTTTAGTATCTCCATGAACTTTGCTTATGTTATACTCTGTCCCTGTTTGCTCTACTTCTCTCTCTTAAGCAACCACACCTCTGATTCCAGCCTAGTTAGTCAGCCCCTCCCTAAACTCTGAGCCCCACCCAGTTTGTCTGCCCCTCCCCAACCTCCGGCCTCACCGTCCATTTAGTCAGCCTCTCCCCAACTCTGAACCCCCACCTAGTTAGTCAGCCCTTCCCTAAACTCTGACTCCCACCCATATAGTCAGCCTCTCCCCAACCTGTGACCGCACCCCTGCAAACACACCCCACCCCCGAGTCACTCAGCCAATCCGCAACCTCTGACACCACGCCCGAACAGTACAGCATCCCTTATTTGTATGTCATCTCCCAAACGCTTCAAACTTCTGCCTCTAGCTTCCTGAGCAGTCTATACATTTGCTCTAACATTGTTGGCTGAACGTTCAGTCACAAACTCTCCAAGCCCTGCATTCTCATGTAGAAACTGTCTCAAAACCTACTGTGACCATAAGTCCTAAACTTCCCTTCCCTTTCCAAGGTTGGCCTCAGTTCCTCTGATAGCTCAGGATGCTATTTACAGAAAAGCTGCTGTATAAATGCAGGCTACTTTTGTTACAATCTTCCACACATGACTGAAAGCACAGGATTCAAAAAGGATATCGGAAAATCCTCTTCAATTGATCGTCCACATCATTCCCAGGGAACAGTGGCCTTCCTGCATTTGCTAACTCTGCAAAAGAAAACATTTTTTTTAGTGAGAATGCTGCAGTGGGAGCTTCCAGAAGAATTATTTCATCCAACATATGATCGATTCTCAAACTGCAAACTCATAAAGAGCATCTTAATTCCATGGGATCATTTTCCCTTCATTTCTTATTGCACTCAGTTTCAAACGATCAAAGTAAAAATTGAAATAAACACAAAATGCTGGAGAAGCTCAGTAGGTCTGACAACATCTGTGAAGACAGAAAGAGTGTTAACATGTCAAGTCCAAAACGACTTGCTTCTTCAGAACCGAAGAGAGAGTTGAATAGTGACAGGTTTTAGGCTGTACAGAAAGTTGGGGAAAGAGTGAAATAGATTGTTTCTCCAGTTCCTTACAGGAGCAGGAATTGGCATTAATAAAGTCTACAATGTACTGCAGAAAGATTTGTGGCAGGGGCCCCGAGTGGGACAGGAACAAGAAAGGTACGATATATCCCACAGGCATCACTAGGGCCTAGACTGGTTTCCATGGCCACACCTTTCATTTAAAGACAAGTTAAAGGAGAAACTGTTTGACAAGAGGACAGGCTCAGCCAGGAGGAGGAGGGTGTGATGGTTGGGGATTGTTCAGGCTTCAGCTCAGGGAAGAAGCTGAGAATCCTGGACTGGTCAGAAGAATCATGAATGTGGAAAATGGTTGAATGTGTCAGGTCTGTGACGTACCTGCAAATATACAGCCAGCCGACCACATGTCTATGGAAGTGGAGTAGAGCTTGGCACCAAACAACACATCCGGGGGGCGGTACCACAGCGTGACTACCTGCAAGGAACAAAGGGCAGGTTAAGCAAGACCCATGCTCCTATTATTAGAGCATTGACTGGTGCACCTAAGGAATAATCCTGCACACAGCCAGCCTATTCACATCAAGATTCAAACAGCAGCAGTCACCAAATGATCAGTTAATCAGATGGTAGGTTGAGGAGTAAATGGTAGTGTTGATTTTAAGGAGATTTATGATCATAGTTATAGACCGTAGGCAGTCACAATTTGTGCACATTTCTGATAGTTTGTTGAGTTTGTTAAGAAGCAGCAGTTTAGACTTGATACATTAGTTAATTAGATAAAGAAAGTACACAACAATGATATTAGAGGGGCACAGCTTTTTGGTGCAGTCTGTTTCAGTGTCATTGAAGTTTTGAAGGCAGCATCCTGCTCTCTAGTTGAGGCGTTCGTGAATTCTTCCCTAGGTCTTCATCCACCTCTTCTTCTGACTCACCTGAAGAAGACAACTCTGAAGGAGGACTGCCCTCTGAACCAAACACTTGCTGATACCGGACTGGTAGCTTACTCTGTAGTTAATCAATTGTCTGAATCCTTTTGGCCAATGAACATGGGACGGATAGTCATGATGTCGTGATGCAAGGAGTTGTAACAATTGTTAGAATGTCTCAAAGCAGCAGCTCATCACCATCTTCTCAAAGACAATGAAAGACACTGGCCCAGTCAGCAACATCCACATTCACACGTGAATTAAAAAACAAAGTTTTTGTCTGTTTAGCAGGATGTGACATATGGAAAAGCACAGGGGTCTGTTCTGGGCCCTCAAACACTTACAACTTACATCAATGACTTAGACAAGGGAGTGAAGGCATGGTAGCTAAATTCACATACAACACCGAGAGAGGCAGGAAAGTAAACTGTAAATTGTGCAGAAGTCAAGAAAGTTGCAGACAGTTACAAATAGGTTGAGTCAGTGATAAAAAAGAGTAAAAAAGCAATAGGGATTAAACGTAAGTTTATAAAAAGCTGTTACAACAGAAGTGAGACAACGCCTCATGAGCTAGTACTGTGAGGCACATTTGATCAGGCATGAAAACTCTAAGGTTCCACAGCAGCAGATATGACTGGATAGGACACCCCTGTGTCAGCTTTCAGTGCAAACTAGGAGATATAAACAGATCAGAGAGGCGGGCTTGGAGGGACAAATCCTTCATCCTCGCCTTTATTGAAAGGAGAGGTTAGGTGAGAATATTTGAGAAAGGTACCCAGCCTGATGCCATACTTGCAAGTGTCAACAAATAAGAAAGGTCCCTTCAGGCGCAATCACAGAGCTGGTTATGCCTACAGGATCCATACACAGCTTTATTCCGAGAGTTTATGAGACAAGTCTGGGAAGGTGATTTGAAATTGTTCCCCTACCTCTGCAGAGTAACATCGGACCGGGATTCCAAACGCTCGAGCAAGCCCAAAATCAGCCAGCTTCAGCTCACCATTCTGAAAGAGTGGAACAGAAAGCAGTGAAGTACAATTATAACATAGTGACAGTGAACTTACAATTCTCACAAACATTGCTGTCAGCCTCTCCTAATGGAGATTTCCCAAAACAGATACCCCTCCCATTCCACAATTGTGCCCAAAACAGACAGCAGATTTCTCAGGCCCAGACCGGTCTCCTCTAGACTATTAACTTCTTGTCTATACATCCCTCTGAAGGGCTGTGTACATTCAGCAGTATCTCAGTTTCCCTGAGCATCTCTCATGAATTTTGTGCAGCTTTCCCAAAGGCCTCCAAGCCCCTCATTCGGGTTTTTCTGACTCTCATGGTCTCTGCTGTACACTCGGACTCACCCTGTTGATCAGGAGGTTTTGAGGTTTCAGGTCTCTGTGTAACACATTCCTGCTGTGACAGAATGCCAAACCCTTCAGTAACTGATACATAAATGACTGCAGGAAAAGAACAAATGAAATTGTGAGATTAGAGATAAAAGGTACTGCAGATGCTGGAGAATCCAAGATAACAAGCATGGGGCTGGATGAACACAGCATGCTGCTTGACCTGCTGTGTTCATCCAGCCCCATGCTTGTTATCTTGTGAGATTAGAGACAGACAGGTTTGCCCAGGAAGTGTTTATAGGACAATGTATCAGTTTCTAAAATACACAGCATGCCCAACAGATATAAAGGAAACTCTGTTTACCTTCACAATCTCAGGATCCAGGTCTCCATTGCAGCTGTCAAAATACTTCTTCAAATCCTGTCATAAAATTCAAGAGGTGAAGCTGTAAAAACCGTACATACAAGAGACCCATCCACAGAACATCAACTACAGACAGGGCAAAAGACTAACGGTGAGATTATAAGCTGCAATGCACTCCTGGTCATCAGGTTTGCAATTTGTAAAATCTAATACCCTTGGATTTGATTCCAGCTTGTGATCCACCCTTGGGGATTTATTATTCTTTATGTAACCTCACAACCCCAGGCAACAATCCTTCTCCAACCATTATTATTCTATATGTAAACCAACAGCCGCAAATTCATCATATAGATTCCAGTCTGTAACTCGCTGCTGGGCACCTGTTATATGAACCATCAAAATGATGCAGCACAGAAAGGGCCATTTGGTTCAGCTTGTCCATGTCGAACCAGAGACACCCAGATGCCCTTTTTAATCCTATCTTACTGCACACAGCCCATAGCCCTCCATCTTAACATCACTTAACATGCAGACCCAGGTACTTTTTGAAACAGTTTAGGGTCTCTGCCTCCACCATCAACTCTGGCAGCTCATTCCAAACACGCGCGTGGAGGTGATGGCATAGTGGTATTGTCACTGGACTGTTGACCCAGATAATGTTCTGGGGACCCGGGCTCGAATCCCGCCACGGTAGATGGTGGAATTTGAATTCAATAAATACCTGGAATTAAGAGTCTAATAATGACTGTGAATCCATTGTCAGGGAAAAACCCAGCTACATCACTAATGCCCTTTAGGGAAGGAAACTGCCATCCTTACCTGGTCTGGACTACATGTGACTCCAGACCCACAGCAATGTGGTTGACTCTGAAGTGCCCTCTGGGCAATAATGCTGCTTAGCTAGTGACACTCTCATCCAGCGAGTGAATTTAAAGAAAAAATCTTTACTGCCTCCTCTCAAGTTTAATGACTTTATACCATCCTTCCCATTGAAGGGTAAACAGAATTGTACACAGTATTCTAAAAGCAGCCATGAAGTAAGCCATTCAGCCCCCTGAGTATGCTCCTCCATTCAATGAGATCATGGCTGATCTGATAATCCTCAGCTCCACTTTCCTGCCTTTTCCCCACAGTCCTTGATTCCCTTGGTTTATTAAAAATCTGTCCATCTCAGCCTAGAATATACTTGATGTGGAGGTGTCGGTGTTGAATGGGGTGGACAAAGTCAGAAGTCACACTACACCAGGTTATAGTCTGATAGGTTGATTTGAAATCACAAGCTTTCAGAGCACTGCTCTTTCGTCAGGTGAAGTGGAGAGAAGCACAAACACACAGAATTTACAGGCAGAAAGATTGTTGCAAAATAATTCCAGGTAATTAAGAGTGTCAAAAGAGTATAAACAGTGTCAGTGGAGAGCCAAGAGGTTGAATAACAAGTCTTTGCAGATGACCAAAAGTGTCAACAGCAAGGGAGGGGATGGCCTATGATCCGATTAAGGCAGAGAGATAATTACAAAAAAATCAAAAATATGATGGTGCTGCAGGCAACCAAAGTGGGCCTCTTGTTGAAATATTTGTATCATCAAGTGGTGAGGTGCCGGAAGACTGGAGGTTGGCTAATGTGGTGCCACAATTTAAGAAAAGTGGTAAGGAAAAGCCAGGGAACTGTATTCCTGTGAGCCTGATATCAGTGGTCGGCAAGTTATTCGAAGGAATCCTGAGGGACAGGAATTACATGTATTTGGAAAGGCAAGGACAATTTAGGGATAGTCAACATGGCTTTGTGCATGGGAAATCGTGTCTCACTAACTTGATTGCGTTTTTAGAAGAACTAACAAAGAGGACTGATGAGGGCAGAGCGGTGGGCGTGATCTATATGGATTTCAGTAAGGCATTCGACAAGGTTCCTCATGGTAGATTGGTTAGCAAGGCTAGATCACATGGAATAGAGGGAGAACTAGCTCAAAAATAGAAGACAGAGGGTGGTGGTGGAGCATTGCTTTTCAGACTGGAAGCCTGTGACTAGTGATGTGCCACAAGGATCGGTGCTGGGTCCACTGCTTTTCGTCATTTATGTAAATAATTTGGATGTGAACATAGGAGGTATGGTTAGTAAGTTTGCAGATGACACCAAAATTGGAGGTGTAGTGGACACTGAAGAAGGTTACCTCAGAGTACAACGGGATCTTGATCAGATGGGCCAAGGGGTGGCAGATGAAGTTTACTTTAGATAAATGTGAGGTGCTGCATTTTAAAAAGGCAAATCAGGGCAGGTAAGGTCCTGGGGAGTGTTGCTAAACAAAGAGACCTTGGAGAGCCAGTTCACAATTCCTTGAAAGTGGAGTCACAGATAGATAAGACAGTGAAGAAGGGGTTTAATATGCTTGCCTTTACTAGTCAGAGCATTGAGTATAAGAGTTGGGAGTCATGTTCCTGCTCTACAGGACATTGGTAGGGCCACTTTTGGAATACTGCGCAATTCTGGTCTCCATCCAATTGGAAGGATGTTGTGAAACTTGAAAAGGTTAGAAAAGATTTACAAGCATGTTGCCAGGGTTGGACAGTTTGAGCTGAATAGGCTGGGCTATTTTTCCTGGAGCATCGGAGGCTGAGATATGATCTTACAGAGGGTGACAAATTCATGAGGGGCATGGATAGGGTAAATAGACACGGTCTTTTCCCCCAGCATGGGGGTAGTCCAAAACTAAAGGGCGCAGGTTTAAAGTGAGAAGGGAAAGATTTAAAAGGGACCTGAGGGGCAACTTTTTCACACAGAGGGTGGCACATGTATGGAATGAGCTGCCAGAGGAAGTGGTAGAGGCTGGTACAATTACAACATTTAAAAGGCATCCGGATGGGTATATGAATAGGAGGGGTTCAGAGGGATATGGGCAAAATGCTAGCAAATGGGACTAGATTTATATAGGGTATCTGGTCAGCATGGACAAGTTGGACCAAAGGGACTGTTTTTATGCTGTACATCTCTATGACTCTATAAATGGCTGGAATAACATAAGTATAAAAGTCGCATGGAGAGGGTCTAATCCAAGGAAGAAGTAATTCAAAACTGTACAACCTAATTAAGATAGAGCGATCATAACATGTTATCAAGGTGATTGTGTCAGAACAGATTAGTAAGGAAGATTTTACAAATACAGAAAAGTACGGTGGGGTCACACATAGCGCGACATGAACACAAGATCACATCTTCATAGGCATGGAACTTGGCTATCTGTTTCTGCTCAGTCATTCTGCGTTGTTGTGTATCTCGAAGTTCGCCTTGGAGGACGCTTACCCGAAGATTGGAAGCTGAATGCCACTGGAGTATTCCCTGACTGGGAGGGAACATTCTTGTCTGGCGATTGTTCCACGGTGTGTATTCATCCGTTGAGATGTTTGCATGGTCTCGCCAACATACCACATTTCGGAGCATCCTTTCCTGCAGCATATGAGGTAGACAACATTGGCCAAGTCAGATGAGTATCTGCCATGTACATGGTGGGTGGTGTTCTCACGTATAATGGTAGTATCCCTGTCTATGATCTGACATGTCTTAAAGGTTGCCGTAGCAGGGTTGTGTGGTATTGTGGTCACTGTTCTCCTGAAGGCTGGGTAGTTTGCTGCGAACAATGGTCTGTTTGAGGTTTGACAGTTGCTTGAAGGTGAGAAGTGGGGGCATAGGGATGGCCTTACCAAGATGTTTGCCGTCATCAATGACATGTTGAAGGCTGCGAAGAACATGGCGTAGTTTCTCAACTCCACAGAAGTACTGGACGACGAAGGGTACTCTATCGGTCGTGTCCTGTATCTGTCTTCTGAGGAGGTCGTTGTGGTTTTTCACTGTGGCATGTTGAAACTGGCACTCAATGAATTGAGCATCGTATCCCATTCTTATGAGGGTATCTTTCAGCATCTTTAGGTATCCACCACATACCTCCTCATCTGAGCAGATCCAGTGTATAGACAGGGCTTGTATGTAGCAGGTGGCATCTTTAACACGTTTAGGATGGAAGCTAGAGAAGTGAAGCATCGTGAGGTTATCCAAGGGCTTGCGGTTGAGAGAGATACTGACGTGTCCATCCTTGATGGAGATCCCTGTGTCCAAGAATGAGACTGCTTCTAAAGAATAGTCCATGGTGAGTCTGATGGTGGGATGAAACAGTGACCAAAGCATGGCAGAATTTTGCATTCACTTTAAGAGGGATGAACATGGGTCGGAAACAAGTGTTGGAAAAATGTTAGGAAAACTTATGGGGCTAAAGACTGATAAGTTTCCTGGAACTGATGGAATAGCTACAGAGATAGTGAATGCACTGATAGTAATCTTCCAGGAATCAATTTGGAAGAGTCCCAGAGGATTGGGAAATTGCCAGTGTAACATCTTTATTTATCAACGGAAGGAAACTAAAAGCAAGTAAATATAGGCCAGTTAACTTAACGTGCTATTGGTAAAATGTTAAAGTCAATTAGAAAGGACTGTAATAGCTTAGCATGTGCAAATATGTAATATGATCAAGCAGAGTCAGAACAGCATTATGAAGAAGTCATGCCTGTCAAAAATTTACTAGAATTCTTGTGTGAGGTAACATGCAGGATAGATAAAGGGGAAGCAATTGATGTAATATATTTAGATTTTCAGAAGGCATTTGTTAAGATGTCATATATTAGATTACTTAATAGAATAAGAGCCTATGGTATTGCAGATGGTATATTAACAGAGAATTGGCTAAATAATAGAAGACAAGAAAGTTGTGATAAGAGAGCTCCAATGAGTATGGGCCCAATCTACTTGCTAGCAGCTTAGAATTCAGCAAAGAAGGACCAAGGGTTTGATTAAGAAGGAGAAAACACAGTATGGAAGTAAGCTTGCAGTGAACATAAGGACTGACATTCAGACTTCCTATAGGTACGTGAAGAGAAAGAGATTGGTGAAGACAAATGTAGGTCCCCTACAGACAGAAATGGGAGAATGTATAATAGGGGACAAAGAAATGGCTGAGCAACTGAATACATACTCTGGTTCTGTCTTCACAAAAGAGGACATAAATCAGATACCAGAAATGTTGGAGAATGCAAGATTTACTGGGAGCAATGAATTGAGGGAGATCAATATTAGTACAGAAATGGTGCTGGGAAAATTGACGGGATTAAAGATGGATAAATCCCCAGGGCCTGATAATCTACATCCCAGAGTACTTAAGGAAGGAGCTCTATAAATAGTGGATGCATTGGTCGTCATCTTTCAGGATTCTATAGTCCCTGCAGATTGGAGGGTGGCTAATGTCTCTCCAATATTCAAAAAGGGAGGTAGAAAGAAAACAGGGGATTATAGACTGTGTGCCTAACATCAGTAGCGAGGAAAATTCTCAAATCCATTATCAAGGACTTTATAACGGAGAATTTAGAAAGAGTCAGCAGGGATTAATGAAGAGGAAATCATACTTGACAAATCTGTTGGAATTCTATGAAGATGTAATGAGTCAAGTTGACAAGGGGGAGCCAGTCGCTGTAGTATATTTGGACTTTCAGAAAGCGTTTGACAAAGTCTCACATAAGAGATTATTGTGCAAGATCAAAGCGCATGGGATTGGGGGAAGTGGACTGAGATAGATAGAAAACTGGTTGACAGAGAGGAAACAAAGAGTAGGAATTAAAGGGTCCTCTCCAGACTGGCAGGCAGTAACTAGTGGGGTACCACAGGGATTGGTGCTGGAACCCCAGCTATTCACAATATATATTAATGATTTGGATGAGGAAACAAAACGTAACATCAAAGTTTGCAGATGATACCAAGTTGGGTGGGAGGGTGAACTATGACGAGGATGAAGAGATCCTTCAGCATGATCTCGACAGGTTGGGTGAGTGGGCAAATCAATGGCAGATGCAGTATAATTTGGATAAATGTGAGGTTATTCACTTTGGAAGCAAAAACAAGAAGGCAGATTATTTCCTGAATGGCTGTAAACTGGGAGAGGGGAGTGTGCAGTGGGACCTGGGCATCCTTGTGCACTAGTGGCTGAAGGTAAGCATGCAGGTGTAGCAGGTAAGAAAGAAGGCAAATGGTATGTTGGCCTTCATTGCGAGAAGTTTCGAGTACAGAAGCAGGGATGTGTTGTTGCAGTTGTACAGGGCCTTGGTGAGACCATACCTAGAATATTTCTGATGAAGGGTCTAGGCCCGAAACGTGAAGTTTTCCTGCTCCTATGATGCTGCTTTGCCTGCTGTGTTCATCCAGCCCCACGCCTTGTTACCTAGAATATTGTGCGCAGTTTTGGTCTCCTTTTCCGAGGAAGGATGCTCTTGCTCTCAAAAGAATGCAGTGAAGATCTACCAGGCTGATTCCAGGAATAGTGGGTCTGATGTATGAGGAGAGATTGACTAGGTTGGGATTGTTTTCACTGGAGCTCAGACAAATGAGGAGGGATCTCATACAGGCTTATAAAACTCTAACAGGAGTTCCCGATTCTAACACCATTCCCGATGGTGGATGGTCACAGTCTGAGGATTCGGGGTAGAGAATTTAGGACGGAGATGAGGATACATTTCTTCACCCAAAGAGCGATGAGCCTGTGAAATTCATTCCCATAGGAAGTAGTTGATACCAAAACATTGAATGAATTCAAGAGGCAGCAGGAAACTACACTTGGAGCAAATGGGATCGAAGATTACGAGGGGAAAGCAGGATCAGGCTACTGAGTTGGACGATCAGCCATGATTGTGATGAATGCAGAGCAGGCTTGAATGGCCTCCTCTTGTTCCTATCTTCTTTGTAGACTGCTTAACAGAATAAGAGCCTATAGTATTGCAGATGGTATATCAAAACAGAGAATTGGCTCAATATTAGGAGACAAGCAAGATGTGATAAGGGGACTCCAATGAGTACAGGCCCAATCTACAACCTCCTTAATATGCACGGTCCCTCCATTCCTGGTATCAGTCTAGTGAAACTTCTCTGAACTGCCTCCAATATGACTCTATCTTTCTTTAGGTAGCTGAAACTGTTCACAGTATTTCAGTTGAGGTCTGACCAGTGCCTGGCACAGTTTTAGCAAAACTTCCCTCCAATTATACTCCATTCCCTCTGAAAGAAAGCCCAATATTCCATTTGGATCCCCATTACCCGTGAACTTGGATACTAGCCTTTCGTTCTTAGCCCTGGTCACCTGCAGCCATGTCTCTGTAATCACAGCATATACCAACCTATAATTTGTTCGCAAGTGTTTAATATAAAGACCTCAAACTCCTTGGTTTGATTCTAGACTTTAACTCACTCATGGGTTATTGTCATGTCTCACTGGGGTAGTGCATTGGAAATCAAGCCTCACTAGCCCAGAGTAATTACAAAAGGTAACATTTTTATTAAAGTGCATAATATTCCCCTATTTACTTGTCACTTAGACCCAGTGTTGGCCATGTTTCTGCACTTAAGAATGACTATTACAGACAAATAGTTGTTCACCAGCAGCTAAAATCTTTGAACTGTCAACATAAAACACTGCTAGTTGAAACACTAACCTCCTCATAAAACTTCCTTTATACACCAGTTATAGGAAGGGTATTATTAAGCTGGAGAAGGTTCAGAAATTTACCAGGATGTTGCCAGATACAGAAGGCTTGAGTTATAAAGAAAGCTTGGATAGGCTGGGACGTTTTTCACTGGAGTGTAGGAGGTTGAGAGGCGACCTGGTAGAAGTTTATAAAATAATGAGAGGTATAGATAGAGTTAATGGTAATTGTCTTTTCCCTAGGCTGGGGGATTTTAAGACCAAGGGTCACATTTTTAAGGTGAAAGGAAAAAGATTTTAAAAAAGACATGTCATCAACAATGGGTTTCCAGTCCACAGACTAATCAGCTACTCATTGCCAGGTGACCCCAATTTGGATACACTCATTTACACCAGCCTCTCTGCAGTAACTTCCCCCAACTGCTTGACAAAGCAGCAATGTGGACAGCAATTAGAATTGCTGGTAACATGCTTTCAAAAAGGGCATCAAGCTCTTTCACAATCCTTTATTTTTAACAGCCCTTCTCCCGTTTCTGTCCACAATCAAAAATATGTAAAAATAAAAACAGTCTTCACATTATCCTCTAAATCTAAATATAGATTCCTGGATCCCTCAAGTAGATACCAGACTAGAACACAGTCCTGGGTATTTTAAAACCCCCCAGATTTGATTCCAATCAGTGACTTAATCTTAGTGTATCTATTTTCTATTTACATACATATTCTAGAACCCTCAATTAAATTCCAGTCTGTAACTCACTCCTCGGTATCTGTTATTCTATATGTAAACACCCAA
>JAHRHZ010000053.1:26504322-26566141 GCA_024137785.1 Ginglymostoma cirratum
ACCCTTCATCAGAAAAATTTTTCTGATGAAGGGTTTAGGCCCGAAACGTCAAGTTTTCTTGCTCCTATGATGCTGCTTGACCTGCTGTGTTCATCCAGCCCCATGCTTGTTAGCACAAATAAACTGGTCTTTTTGTGAATGTCAGGCAATGAGTAGTGGGGTACCACAGGGATCAGTGCTTGGACCTCGGCTATTTTAGATGAGGAAACTACATATCTCCATATTTGCAGATGGCACAATGTTGGTTGGGAGGGTATTCTGTGAGGAGGATGCAGAGATCTTTGTGATTTGGATAGGCTGATTGAGTAGGCAAAACATGGCAGATGCAGCATAACGTGGATAAATGTGAATTTGGTCACAAAAATGGGAAGGCAGATTATTATCTGAATGGTGATAGGTTGGGAAATGGGTTGGCATAATAAGACCTCGGTATCCTCATGCACCAGTCGCTGAAGGTAAGCATGCAGGTGCAGCAAGAGGTGAAGAAGGCAAATTGTAAGTTGGCCTTCATAGTCAGATGATTGACTTCAGGAGCAGGGATGTCTTGCTACAATTGTATAGACCATTGGTAAGATGACACCTGGAGTATTGTGAGCAGTTTTTGACTTCTTATCTGAGGAAGGATGTTCTGGCTATTGAGGGAATGCAAAGAACATTTACCAGACTGATTCCTGAAATGGTGGAACTGACATATGAGGAGAGGTTGAATCGGGTAGGATGATATTTGCTGGAGTTTAGAAGAATGAGGAGGGGTGGGGGTGGGGGGGGGCGGGCGCCCGAGGAATCTCACAAAAAAAACTATAAAATTCTAACATGGCCTAGACAGGACAGATGCACAAAGCATGTTGTCAATGACCATGGACTCCAGAATCAGGGGTCACAGTCCTTGGCTAAGGATAGAGATGAGGAGAAATTTTGTCATCCAAAGGGTAGTGAGGTTTTAGACTTCTCCAAAACAGAAAGTAGTTGAGGCCAGAGCACTTAATATTTTCAAGAAATAGACAGATGTATTTCTTAGGGCTAAATGGATCAAAGGGTATTAGGAGAAAGCGGGAGTAAGAGTGGATGATCAGCCATGATTAGAGTGGCATGGTAGCTCAGTGGTTAGTACTGCTGCCTCACAGCACCAGGGACCTGCGTTCCATTCCACTCTCGGGTGACTGTCTGTGTGGAGTTTGCACATTCTCCTCATGTCTGCGTGTGTTTCTTCCAGGTGCTTCAATTTCCTCCCAGAGTCCAAAGATGTGCAAGTTAGATGGATTTGCCACAGGAAATTTCCCATAGTGTCCAGGCTAGGTGGATTAATCATGGCAAATGTGGAGTTACAGGAATAGGGTGGAAATAGGATGGTGTTTTGATGGGATGCTCTTCAGAGGGCTGGTGCAGACTCTATGGGCTGAGTGGTCTCTTTCTGCACTGTAGAAACTCTATGATTATATTGAATAGTGGAGCAGGCATGAAGGGCCAAATGGCCTATTCCTGCTCCTGTTTTCTATTATCCCATGATCCCACACTCGGAGAACGTGCCCTCTGCTTGATCATATTATGTGTTTCTAAACATGCTGCCATTACATCATTTTTAATAGGCTCTCATTTATCCTGCAACAGATGTTAAACTAACAGGCCTATACTTACTGCTTTGTTTTCTCTCTCCCTTTTTCAATTAGGATGTTACATTGTCAGTTTTCCAACCCTCTGGGACTTTTCCAGAGTCTGGGATTCTTGGACAATTACCATTAGTGCATCTAGAATCTCAGTAGCTGCTCCCATTAAAATCCTATGATGCAGCCCATTAGATCCAAGGGATTTAATCAGTATTTTGTAGTACTTTTTCTCAAGTGATATTTATCATTTTTATTTCCAATATCCTTGATTATTTCGTATTTCTAGAATTCTGCCCTTATCCCTACATAATTACTGTTACTGAATTTAGCTCAAGGTCAAAAATCACATGACACCGGATTATAGTCCAACAGGTTTATTTGAAAATAGTAGGTTTTGGAACGCTGCTTCTTCATTAGGTGTAGTGAGAAAGGCATCAAGACATAGAATTTATCGGTAAAAGATCAAAAGATCTTACAACTGATGTGAATGTATTGAGTAAGCCTATAATGGCGGGTTGACTCCCTCCTACTAAATCTTTAATCAGTTAGAAAGGAGATGCAGGTTTTAATTGATTAAAATGCAAATCCCAGAATTTCTTTCAAGTGACTGCCCTGAGATAACTAAAGGTTTTATTAGTGTATACAAGAGGTGACATCTCAGATCAGACAATGCATTTTAGGTGTGAGGCCTTGTTTAGAATCTGTCTGTGTTTTAACCTAGTCAGACTAGTTTTATTTGCAAAGCAGGAATTTATAAAATGCCCCATTGACTGACTGTGTCTACAAATTATGAGCTTTTTGAACAACTTAGAACATATCTGCAAATGCAGATTTAGCTCAGTTGTTTCCAATCCAAGTTTCTCACTCAAACTAACCACTGAATTCTACCCTGTCATGGTCACGTTCTCTAAGAGATTTTTTACTTTGAGATCACTTATCAAATACTTCTCATTATCAATTACCAGATTCTAAATAGTTTGATCCATGGTTGGATCCACAACATATTGTTTGAGGAAACTATTCTGAATAAACTCAATGGATTCTTCCTCAGGGCTACCTCTGCCAAACTGACTATCTCAGTGATTAAAGTCACCCATGACTGTACTGCTTTTCTTTTTATATCCTCATTATCTCCTGAATTATTGTCCTACAACACACCTAATGTTAAGAGGACTTGTCCCACCAGTGTCTTCTTCCTCTTCTTATTTCTTAAGTTCACCATTCTTTCGATCCAGCTTTTGATCCTACATCATTTCTCATTATCACATTTATGCCATCTTGTAGTAGCACCACCTTTCCCTTCCTTCTTGTCCTTTAGAAAAATCACATACCCTGGAATGCTTAGCACCCAGCTTTAGATAAGAACATAAGAACTAGGAGCAGGAGTAGGCCATCTGGACCCTCGAGCCTGCCCCTGCCATTTAATAAGATCATGGCTGATCTTTTTGAGACTCAGCTCCACTTACCTGCCCACTCACCATAACCTTTAATTCCTTTACTGTTCAAAAATTTATCTAGCCTTGCCTTTGATCGCTTTGTAACGATATTTCCAGAATGGCAATAAGATCACAGCCAATAACCTCGATTTATGCTGTTAAATCACTTTGTTTCAAATACTACGCGCACTCAAGAGCCATTAATTTTGCCTTCTTGTTATTTTTCCCCCGTTCTTTCCTTTTTGCTGCTATAGTTTTATGTTTATACACTCTGTCCAACACCAGGTTTCATTAATAATAGTTGCCCTTAAACATTGCCATATCCTTTTGCTTTGTAAGACTGGGTAGCCCCTCTCCAGAACCCTCCCTCCAATTAGCTTAAAGCCTTCTCTACAGCCTGAGTTACTGACTTTGCCAGGATACAGGTCCCAGCACAGTTCAAGTCCACCCTGTCCCATTCTACCCCAGTACTGGTGCCAGTCCCCTTGAACAGAAACCCATTCCACCCACTTCAGTCCCTGAGCCACACATTTAACTCCATGCATCTGCAATGTGGATGGAGAAGAGAAGGAAAATATCCTAATGGCATGTGTGACCAATGGCTGGAAAACTCATCCATTATTTGTTGATCTTTAAATCTGATGTAAATAGTTGCTTTACCACACTCTTGTTATTCCCACAGTTTATTTGGAGGATATTTCCATGTTTAATGTTTCTTTCACAATCAATGGTATGTAAGCATTTTCAACTTAATATAAACTTGTGTCTCACTGTGAATGTGGTTGTTCCTGTCTCTTGAGGCTGTCTATGCTTTGTAATGACCTGCAGCAACTCTCCTGCTCACTCATGAGTTGCAGTGGATAGGGGTCTGCAATGATCACCAAAAACATCACGTGGGAGCACGGCCAGCAATGTGTGTATATCACTTACTCAAACACCTTAGGCTCCACCCACCTCATCAGCACCTTGAGCATCAGGGCTGGCTGTGTGTGTAGGAGGCCAGATCTCACGGAGTGCCGTTAATGTTAGAGGATGACCAAGCATAGGCACCCTGTATGACTTTGTGGCTTACTGGAGGAGAATGCTGTTTTTTTATTCATTCAAGGGATAAGAGCATCACTGGCTAGGCAGTATTTATTGCCCATCCCTACTTGCCCAGAGGGCAGTTAAGAGTCAACCATAGGGGTGTAGGTCCAGAGTCACACGTAGGCCAGACCAGGTAAGGATGGCAATTTCCTTCCCTCAAGGACATTAGTGAACAAGATGGGTTTTTCTGACAATAGACAATGGATTCATGGTCATTATTAGACTCTTAATTCCAGACTTTTTTTTAGTTTCCCTGTGAAGGCCCAGTGACTGGGCACAGATACAGCTCCCTCCCTCATAAGTCGGCTTACTTACTCCACCCGTTGTGAGTCCTTTCATGGCCATTCTACCCAGCATTGCACTCTATCCATAGGATTCACAAATGGAATGATGGCTACTGGCTTTCAGCCTCAGGGTTAGCATGCTGTTGGATCCCCCAACATCTCCCTCTCCAGGTGTCCATTCCATCAACCTCACAAATTTCACAATCCCCAAGGTCATCACCCAAATTATGTACATGCAACTCCAAATGGCTATCTCTTTGCACCCCTCCATCTCCATTTCTGAACAAAAACAAATGTAGCCCAGCAGCTCATTGTGATGCCAGTGCCAGCCCTCACATGTCCCAAACTGTAACAGTTGTCTTGACCGGACTAGCCTCTATGACGTCAATAAGATACAGGTATTTCTCCTATAACATGATAGTTGTGTTCTTGTGTGACCTCGCACTATAGAGAATTGCCATAGAAAATCGCATTATAGGGAAATTGCTATACCTGTACAGTAGAAAGTTTGCGTTATCAGAACAGCATCCATTATTCATCAAATACATTACACTCAATTCGCATTAATATGCATTATATCAGAAATACCTGTATAGAAGCAGAATTAGGCTATACAGCCCATCAGGTCTGCTCTGTCATTCAATCATATCTGATACGTTTCTCAACTCCATTCTCCCGCAGTTCCCTGTTACCCTTGATCCTCAAGAACCTATCTCTGTCTGACTTAAATACACTCAATGACTTTTCTCCACAGCCATTTGTAGCAATGTGTTCCACTGATTCATCAGCTTCTGACTGAAGAAATTCTTCCTCATCTCAGTTCTAAAAGGGTCATAACTTCACTCTGACGTTGTGCCCCAAATCCTAGTCTCACGTACTAGTGGAAAGATCTTCTTTACATCCACTATATCCTCAAAGACCACCAGCAATACCTGCACAATCTCCTCAGCTATCTCCTTCAGAACCCTGGGGTGTAGGCTTTCTTGTCTGGGTGATTTATCCACCTTCCAGCTGCCCCAGTCACTTTCTCCTTAGTGATGGCCACTACATTCACCTCTGCTCCCTGGCTCTCTAGAAGTTCTGGTATGCCACTGGCGTCTTCCACTGTGAAAACTGATGCAAACTACCTGTTCAGTTTCTCAGCCATTTCTTTGTTCCCCATTACCATGTTTCCATCCTAATTTTCAAGCAGTCCAATGTTCACTCAAGCCTCTCTCTCACCTTTTATTATATCTAAAAAAAACTCCAAACAATCTTTAATATTTCTTGCTAGCTTACCCTTATATTTCATCTTCTCCCTCCTTACTGTCTTTATTGCCCTCTGCTGGTTTTTTGAAGTATTTCCAATCCTCTGGCTTCTCATTAATCTACACTTTG
The DNA here is from genome assembly GCA_024137785.1 of Ginglymostoma cirratum. Taxonomy (NCBI): domain Eukaryota; kingdom Metazoa; phylum Chordata; class Chondrichthyes; order Orectolobiformes; family Ginglymostomatidae; genus Ginglymostoma; species Ginglymostoma cirratum. Next base: position 26,510,110 of record JAHRHZ010000053.1, read on the forward strand.
TATTTTGTTTTTAAGTCGGTCCCTGGAGGAGGCCAAGATGGATCATCCAGTCGGCACTTTTGGCTGAAGATTATTGTGAACGCTACAGCCTTACCTTTTGCCCTGACCTGCTCAGCCCTTCTACCACTGATGCTGTGGATATATGTGTCGCCTCCTCCTCCAGGAAGTTGTTTAAATTGTCCACCATCATTCATGACTGAATGTGGCAGGGCTGCAGAGATTAGATCTGTTCCATTGATTGTGGGATCACTTAGCTCCCTCTATCACTTGCTGCTTATGCTGTTTGCATGTGTTGGTCCTGTCTGGTAGCTTCACCAGGTTGACACCTCATCTTCAGGTATGCCTGGTGCTGCTCCTGGCATGCCCTCCTGCACTCTCCATTGAACCAGGGTTGATCCCCTGGTTTGATGGTAATGGTTGAGTGGGGGATATGCTGGGCCATGAGGTTACAGATTGTGCTGGAGTACAATTCTGTTGCTGTTGATGGCCCACAGCGCCTCATGGATATCCAGTCTTGAGTTGGTGGAGCTGTTTGAAGTCTATCCCATTTAGCACATTGGTAGTGTCACACAACACGATGGAAGTTATTCTCAATGTGAAGGCAGGATTTCATCTCCACAAGGACGGGACTCTTACTGATTCTGTCACAGACAGATACATCTGCAGCTGGTAGATAGTAAGGATAGGTCGAGAGTGCTTTTCCCTCTTGTTGATTCCCTCACCACCTGCCGCAGACCCAGTCTAGCAGCTATGTCCTTTAGGACCCGAGCAGCTCGATCTGTAATACTGTTGCCGAGCCACTCTTGGTGGTGGACATTGAAATCCCCCACCCAGAGTACATTTTGTGTCCTTGCCATTCTCAATGCCTCCTCCAAGTGTTGTTCCCCATGGAGGTGTACAGATTCATCAGCCAAGGGAGGACGGTATGTGGTAATCAGCAGGAGGTTTCTTTGCCCATGTTTAACTTGAAGCCATGAGACGTCATGGGTTCCGGAGTCAATGTTGAGCACTCCCAGCGTAACTCCCTCCCGTCTGTATACCACTGTGCCACCAACTCTGCAGCATCTGTCCTGCCAGTAGGACAGGACATATCGAGAGATGGTGATGGTGGTGTCTGGGACATTTTCTGTAAGGTATAATATGATGAGAATGACGATGTTAGGCTGTTGCTTGACTATTCTGTGAGGCAGCTCTCCCAATTTTGGCACTACCCCCCAGATGTTAGTGAGGAGGACTTTGCAGGGTCAACAGGGCTGCCAGGTGATCCATTCGGTTTCATTTCTTTGAATAAAATATGTGGCTGCTGTAAATCAGAAACAAAAACAGAAATTTCTGGAAAAGCTCAGCAGATCTGGCAGCATCTGTGGAGAGAAATCACAGTTAACATTTCAGATCGAGTGACCCCTTCTCAGAACTGTAGTAGATTGAGCTATGAGGGAGAGTCACTTGATTTGAAACATTAACTCTGATTAGTTTTCACAGATACTTCCAGAAATTTCTGGTTTTCCTCACTTCTTTGAGACTTTGTAGGGATTGGACAACTGAATGGCTTGCTAGGCCACTTCAGAGGGTAACTGAGCGAATACCACATTGCTGTGTGTCTGGAATCACTTGTAGGCCAGACCAGGCAAAGATGACACATTTCCTTCCTTGAAGGACATTAGTGAACCACATGGGTTTCTCCTACAATTGACAATGGTTTCATGGGTCATCAGGAGATTCTTAATTCAAGATCCTTTTTTGTATAGAATTCAAATTCCACCATCTCAGATGGCAGGTCTTGAACCCAGGTTCCCAGAACATTCCAGCTGGAATACAGTGAACAGTTTTGCGATCCTTATCTAAGGAATGATATTCTGGTATTGGAGACAGTCCAGAGAAGGTTGCCTGGGTTGATCCTTGGATATGGAGGGATTTTTTTTTTATGATGAGAGTTAGAGTCAATTGGGCTTGTGCTTGTTGGAGCTTAGAAGAATGAGAAGTGACTTTACTGAAAAATACAATATGCTGACAGGTTGTTTCGCCTGGTGGAAGAATCTAGTAATCCAAAAGCAACTGGGGGCTTTGAACCTGTGCATCCAAAACATTTACTTGGGCCTTTGGACAAATCATCCTGTGACACCACCACACCACCAACTTTCCTGAACAACTCAGTCTCTCCTTAGCAGCTGCATGTCCATTGACAGGGTGAAAGTGTGAGAGTGAACCAGCCGGTTTGATTCTGTACTCTTGTCGATCATAAAACACAACACAGGCTCAATGGATGATGGTATAATTTACAAAAAAAAAGTTGTCGAAATAAGAGGCTCACACAAGTTTCAGAATGCAGAGAAATAATCATTAGTGGAAGATTATGACCAGCTCTGCAGGCCATTGAGCTGAGGGTTATACAGTGTCCCCACCAATACTGTATCCCAGTGTTACAGAGACAGACATGTCCCCATCACTACTGTACACCCAGTGTTGCACAGTGAGATTCCTGTTCCCACCAGTACTGTACACCCCAGTGTTACACAGTGACAGACCTGGCCCTACTAGTACTGTATGCCAGTGTTTTACAGAGACGGAACTAACCCATCAGAACTATGCACCACAACGTGTTACAGTACACTAAGCTCTCAGCAAGAGGAGCCCTGATTGAGCAGATACAGAAGCTAGGATTGCATGCCTTGCACAGTTTCAGTCAACAGTGCGAGGAAATCCCTGCTCCACCCACCCAGCCCACTAGTAATGAAATCTCAGTGCCTAATACTTGGCTCTTACTGGGACGGGGAGGAATTACAGTAGGTTTACATGAAGATGTTCAAAGGTGCAAAATGCCTGTAATCCACTTGGCTCATTCTCTGTCACTCCCTTTCCTTCACATGGTGGTCTCCTCATTGGTTTGTCTGCGGACTAGCTCTGCATACAGTCCTCCTCTTTTTAACAGCTCGGCATGTGTCCCCACCTGTGGCAATGAAAGGCCTTCATCAGAAAGGTAAGAGATACATTTTGATATTGCTATAAAATACTTCACAGAAGAGTCCAAGCTAGTCAAAAACAATCATATGAAAAGAGCAGATGTAGCTATCGAGAAAGCAAATACAGCAGCCATTTATGCAAACAGCCCCACCCAGCCATGGTTAAGAATTAGGTCAAAATTATAAACTTGGAAACACCCTCCAGAGCCTTGTTCTTGTTCATCCTCCATCTGAGCAGGGTCCAAAGCCTGCTCTCCTTCCAGGTCCCCTTTACTCTCCTTCCCCAATGTTGAAACGGTCCCTACTTTTGCCACTGGCTCAGGGAGTAAATTCCACAGCCCCACAACTGTCTGCGGAATGAACCAAACATTAACGTGTGACACAAGTACTCAGTTTTACTCAGATTGGTTGAGGTAAAAAAAAAATACTTGTTAGTGTAGTCAATGGTATTCCCCAGTGGTGGATTCAGTGATGGTAACACCATTGAATGTCAAGGGGTAATGATTCAACTTCTTCTTGTTAGAAAAAGTATCATTACTTGGCATTTAGGTGGTGTGAATATCACTTGTCATTTGTCAGTCCAAGCCTGGATATTGTTCAGATCTGGTTCAGATCTTGCTGAATTTGGACATAACTCCTCAGATACCCATGCTTGTTATCTCGGAGGCCCGAAACGTCAAGTTTTCCTGCTCCGATGATGCTGCTTGACCTGCTGTGTTCATCCAGCCCCATGCTTTGTATCCTCAGATACTGAAGCAGTCGGTGATTGATGCTGAACATTGTTCGCCGATGATTGCATGTTCTCAATTCTAGAACATAGAACAGGACAGCCCCTTCGGCCCAGCATGTTGTGCCAAACTTTTACCCTAATCCTAAGGTCTATCTAACCTCCACCGCTACTTTATACTATCATCCATATGCCTATCTAATAGCCACTTAAATGCCCCTAATGAGGCCGACTCCACTACCCTCTCCGGCAACGCATTCCACGCCCCGACCACTCTCTGAGTAAAGAACCTACCTCTGACATCTACCCTATATCTACCTCCACTCACTTTAAAACTATGCCCCCTCGTAATAGCTACCTCCACCCTAGGAAAAAGGACACTACCCTGAGGAACTCCTGCAAAGATGTCCTGAAGCTGAGATGACTATCCTCCAACAATCACAACCATCTCCCAATGTGCCAAGTACAACACCAAACAGCAGAAGCGGTGTCAGTGAGGGGTTATTGTTAAACAGTTTCCAACAACACCTAGACAATATCCAGGTTTGGCAAGTAACATTTTCACCACACACTTGCCAGACAACAACCATCTACAAAAAGAGACAAATCTGACCACTGCCCTTTGACATTCAATGGTGTGACTGTCACCGAATTCCCCACAATCAACATCCTGAGGGTTACATTTACAGTAAACTCAAGTGGACTCACCATATAAACACAGAGGCTAGGAATACTGTGGTGACTAACTTGCCTCCTGACTACCCAGAGGCTGAACATCAACTACAAGGCACAAGTCAGGAGTGCAATAAATACTTCCCACTTGTTTAACATAGCTCAGTACAGACTCTTTGGCCCACAATGTTGTGCCGATCTATTATCCTACTCGAAAATCAAACTAACCTGCATATCCCTCATTTTACTATGATCCGTGTGCCTATCCATGAGTCGCTTAAATATCCCTAAAGTATCTGACTCCACTACCATTGCTAGCAGCACATTCCACACACCCACCACTTTCTGTGTGAAGAACCTACCTCTGACATCTCCCCTATACCTTCCTCCAATCACTTTAAAACTATGCCCCTTCATAATAGTCATTTTCACCCTGGGAAAAAGTCTCTGACTATCCACACTATCTATGCCTCTCATCATCTTGGACAACTCTATCAAGTCACCTCTCATCCTTCTTCGCTCCAATGAAAAAAGCCCTAGCTCCGTCAACCTTTCCTCATAAGACCTGCCCTCCAGTCCAGGCAGCATCCTGGTAAATCTCCTCTGCCCTCTAAAGCTTCCACATCCTTCCTATAATGAGGCAACCAGAACTGAACACAATATTCCAAGTGTGGTCTAACCAGGGTTTTATAGAGCTGCAGCATAACCTCACAGCTCTTAAACTCAATTCCCTTGCCAATGAAAGCCAACACACCATATGCCTTCTTTACAACCCTATCAACTTGGGTAGCAACTTTGAGGGATCTATGGACGTGGACCCCAAATCTCTCTGTTCCTCCACACCGCCAAGAATCCTGCATGAACCCTATATTCTGCATTCAAATTCAACCTTCCAAAATGAATCACTTCACACTTTTCTGAGTTGAATTCCATCTGCCACTTCTTTGCCCAGCTCTGCATCCTGTCAATATCCCGTTGCAACCTACAACAGCCCTCCATGCTATCCACAACTCCACCAGCCTTCAGGTCATCGGCAAACTTACTAATCCACCCTTCCACTTCCTCATCCAAGTCATTTATAAAGACCACAAAGAGCAGAGGTCCCAGAACAGATCCCGCAGAACCACCGGTCAGCGAGCTCCAGGCTGAATACTTTCCATCTACTACCACCCTCTGTCTTCTTTTGGACAGCTAATTCTGTATCCAGACAGCCAAATTTCCCTGAATCCCATGCTTCCTTACTTTCTGAATGAGCCTTCCATGTGGAACCTTATCAAATACCTTGCTAAAATCCACATACACCACATCCACTACTCAACCTTCATCGATGTGTTTTGTCACATCCTCAAAGAATTCAATAAGGCTTGCGAGGCATGACCTGCCCCTCACAAAGCCATGCTGACTATTTCTATTCAAACTGTGCTTTTCCAAATAATCATAAATACTATCTCTCAGAATCCTCTCCAATAATTTACCCACCACAGAAGACAGACTGACTGGTCTGTAATTCTCAGGGTTATCCCAATTCCCTTTCTTGAACAAGGGAATAACATTTGCCACCCTGTAATCATCTGGTACTATTCCAATGGACAGTGAGGAAGCAAAGATCATTGCCAAAGGCGCAGCAATTTCCTCCCTCACTTCCCGTAGTAACCTTGCGTATATCCTGTCTAGCCCAGGGGACTTATCTATCTTCATGTTTTTCAAAATTTCTAGCACATCCTCCTTCGTAATGGGGGAAGGGCAATTATAATGCGATTAGGCAAGACTTAGGGAGGATAGAATGGGGTAGCAAAATGCAGGGGATGGGGACAATCGAAATGTGGAGCTGATTTAAGGAACAGATATTGCGTGTCCTTGATAGGTATGTCCCTGTCAGGCAGGGAGGAAGTGATAAGGTAAGGGAACCTTGGTTTACAAAAGAAATTGTATCTCTTGTTAAGCGGAAGAGGGAGGCTTATGTGACATTGAGACCAGATGGTTCAGAAGAGGCGATGGAGAGTTACAGATTAGCTAGGAAGGATTTAAAGAGAGTTAAGAAGAGCAAGGAGGGGACATGAGCAGTCATTAGAGGGTAGAATTAAGGAGAACCCTAAAGCTTTCTATAGGTATGTGGGGAATAAAAGGATGACTAGGGTAAGAATAGGGCCAGTCAAAGACAGAAGTGGGAAGTTGCGTGTGGACCCTGTGGAGATCGGAGAGGTGCTAAACAAATAGTTCTCATCTGTTTTCACTCAGGAAAAGGAGAATATTGTAGAGGAGAAGACTGAGATACGGGCTATTAGACTTGAAAGGATTGAGGTTAGTAAGGAGGAGGTGTTATCAATCCTAGAAGGTGTGAAGGTAGATAAATCCCCTGGGCCGGATGGGATTTTTCCGAGGATTCTCTGGGAAGCTAGAGAGGAGATGGCGGAGCCTTTGGCCTTGATCTTTGAGTCGTCATTGTCTACAGGTTTAGTACTAGAGGACTGGAGGATTGCAAATGTTGTGCCCTTGTTCAAGAAGGGCAGTAGAGATGACCCAGGTAATTATAGACCAGTGAGCCTTACATCTGTTGTAGGAAAAGTTTTGGAAAGGATTACAAGAGATAGGATTTATAATCATCTAGCAAGCAACAATTTGATTGGAGATAGTCAACTTGGATTCGTCAAGGGCAGGTCGTGTCTCACAAACCTCATTGAGTTTTTTGAGAAGGTGACCAAGCATGTGGATGAGGGTAGGGCAGTTGACGTGGTGTACATGGACTTCAGTAAAGCCTTTGATAAGGTTCCACATGGTAGGCTATTGGAGAAAATGCGGAGGCATGGGATTGAGGGAGATTTAGCAGTTTGGATTAGAAACTGGCTTTCTGAAAGAAGGCAATGAGTGGTGGTTGATGGAAAATATTCAGCCTGGAGTCTGATTACTAGTGGTGTGCCACAAGGATCTGTTTTGGGACCACTGCTGTTTGTCATTTTTATAAATGACTTGGACGCAGGCATAGGTGGATGGGTTAGTAAGTTTGCAGATGACACTAAAGTCGGTGGAGTGGTGGACAGTGTGGAAGAATGTTGCAGGTTGCAGGGAGAGTTGGATAAACTGCAGAATTGGGCTGAAAGGTGGCAAATGGAGTTCAATGCAGATAAATGTGAGGTGATGCACTTTGGGAAGAATAATAGGAAGGCAGAATACTGGGTCAATGGAAAGATTCTTGGTAGTGTGGATGTGCAGAGGGATCTTGGTGTCCAGGTACATAGATCCCTGAAAGTTGCCACCCAGGTTGATAGTGCTGTTAAGAAGGCATACGGTGTGTTAGGTTTCATTGGTAGAGGGATTGAGTTCCGGAGCCGTGATGTCATGCTGCAACTGTACAAAAAGCTAGTGCGGCCTCACTTGGAATATTGCGTACAGTTCTGGTCACCCCATTACAGGAAGGATGTGGAAGCATTGCAAAAGGTGCAGAGGAGATTTACCAGGATGTTGCCTGGTCTGGAGCGAAGGTCTTATGAGGAAAGGCTGAGGGACTTGGGTCTGTTCTCATTGGAGAGGAGAAGGCTAAGAGGGGATTTAATAGAGACATACAAAATGATCAGAGGATTAGATAGGGTGGACAGTGAGAGTCTTTTTCCTCGGATGATGACGTCGGCTAGTACGAGGGGGCATAGCTGCAAATTGAGGGGTGATAGATTTAAGACAGATGTCAGAGGCAGGTTCTTTACTCAGAGAGTGGTAAGGGCGTGGAATGCCCTGCCTGCCAATGTAGTTAACTCAGCCACATTAGGGGCATTTAAACAGTCCTTGGATAAGCATACAGATGATGATGTGATAGTGTAGGGGGTGGACTTAGATTAGTTCACAGGTCGGCGCAACATCGAGGGCCGAAGGGCCTGTCCTGCGCTGTAGTGTTCTATGTTCTATGTTCTAACATCAACCTGTTCCAGCATATCAGCCCATTTCACACTGTCCACTCAAAACTTCAAGTTCCCTCTCACTGATGAATACTGAAGCAAAGTATTCATTTAGGACCCCCACTGCCTCCTCCGACTTTGCGGACAAGTTCCCTCCACTATCCCTGATCAGCCCTACCCTCAATCCGGTCATCCTCTTGTTCCTCACATAAGTACAGAATGCTTTGGGGTTTTCCTTGAGTGCAGCTCCAACCTACACTTGCACAGAATAAAACAGCTTGTTTAATATGCACCACATCCATAAACAAACATTCAATTACTCCACCACTGACACTCAGTTGCAGCCGTGTGTACTGTCTACAAGATGCATTGCAGAAATTCACCAAAAAACACCAATAGCATCTTCCAAAACCTAGAACCACTTCCATCTAGAAGGACAAGGGTAGATATATGGGGACACTACCACCTGCAAGTTCCTCTTGAAGCCACTCACCATTGTGACTTGGAAATATATCACTGCTCCTTCAGCGTCAGAGTCAAACTTCTGGATTTCACTCCTAACTCCCTTTCCTCCCTAACTGCACGTGGACTACAGCGGTTCAACAAAGCAACTTATAATCCCCTTCTCAAGGGCAACTTTGGATGAGCAATAAGTGCTGGCCCAGCCAGAGGTACCCATATCCCATCAATGAATTTACAAAAACACGTGCTGCTTGATAGCACTGTTGATGGCACCTTCCATTACTAATGACTGAGTGTAGACTGATGGGGAGGTAATCAGCCAGAATGGATTTGTCCAGCCGTTTGCGCACAGGACAGACCTGGGCAATTTTCCAAATTGTCAGGTAGATGCCAGTGCTGCAGCTGTACTGGAACAGCTTGGGGCTAGGGATACAGCGAGTTCTGGAGCACAGATATTTAGTACTATTGTTATAACGTTGTCCTTATCAACCATTTCTTAATATGACATGGAATGAACTGAGATAACAAGCATGGGGCTGGATGAACACAGCAGGTCAAGCAGCATCATAGGAGCAGGAAAACTTGACGTTTCGGGCCTAAACCCTTCATCAGAAAAACTTCTGATGAAGTTTTGAGAAATGAACTGAATTGGCTGAAGACTGGCATTTGTGATGCTGGGAACAACTGGAAGGGGCCAAGGTGGTTCATTCATTTGGCACTTCAGGCTGAACATTGTTGCGAATGCTTCAACTTTATCTTTTGCACTGGTGCGCTGGTCTCTTCCATCATTGAAGATGGGGATATTTGTGAAGCTTCCTCCTCCAGTGAGTTGTTTAATTATCCACCACCATTCATGGCTGGATGCGGCAGGGCTGTGAGCTTAGATTTGATTCTTTGTTTGTGGAATGCTTAGCTCTGTCTATCACTTGCTGCTTTTGCTGTCTGACAATGCAAGTAGTCCTGTTTGGTAGCTTCACTGGGTGGACACCCCATTTTTAGGTTGATCCCCTGGCTTGATGGCAATAGTTAGGTGGGGGAATATGCTGAGCCATGAGGTTGCAGACTGTGCTGGAGTACAATTCTGCTGCTACTCATAGCCAAAGCAACTCATGGATGTCCCAGTCTTGAGTGCTAGATCTGTGCGAAGTCTGTCCGATTCAGCACGGTGATAGTGCCATACAGTACGATGGAGGTTATTTTCAATGCAAACACAGGATTTGTCTCCACAAAGACTGTGTGATGGTCACTCTTACCAATGCTGTCATGAACGGATTGCTGAGGTATAGGTCAATATGTTTTTCCCTTTTGTTGGCTCCCTTAGCACCTGCCACAGACCCAGTCTAACAGCTACGTCCTTAGGACCCGAGCAGCTTGATCAGTGGTCCTGCTGCCGATCTACTCTTGGTGTAGGATATTGAGATTCCCCACCCAGAGTTTGTTTTGTGCCCTTGCCACTCTCAGTGCTTTCTCCAAGTGTTGTTCAACATGGAGGAGTGTCAATGCATCAGCCAAGAGTGACACTGCATGATAATCAGAAGAAGGTTTTCTTGCTCATGTTTGACCTGGTGCCACAGCAGGTCTATGCTGGGGACTCATAAGGCAGCTTCCTCCAGAGTGTGTACCACTGCTACCTCTGCTGGTGCTGGGTCTGTCCTGTTGGTGGGACATTGTCTGTAAAGAATGACACCGCGAGTATGACTACATGAAGCTATTGCTTGACTATCCTGTGAGACCAGCTATTAGTGAGAGATACTTTGGGTTGATAGGGCAGTGTCTGCTGTTGTCATCTCTGTCACTTGAGTGGATACCAGATTTTGTGATTGTCTAGCAGTTGATATGACAAATACAACTTGTGGATACACTGGAATAAAAGCAACATACCATGGATGCTGGAAATCTGAAACAGATTGCACTGCAAAGCTGGCACTATCTGTGGAGAGATTTTGATACAGTGGCTTGCTAGGCTATTTCAGAGGGCAGTGCTGTGGGCCTAGAGTTAAATGTAGGCTAAGACAGACCAGGTAAGAATAGCAGTTTTTCCTTCCCCCCAAAAAAAAGTGAACCAGATGGGTTTAATCTGACAATTAACAATTGTTTCATGGTCATCATTAGACTTTTAATTCTAGACTTGCCGTGGTGAGATTCAAACACAGGTCCTTGGAACATTCCCTGGGCATCTGGGTTGCTAGTCCAGTGACAATACCAATGTCCCATCACCTCTCCCTGGGACTAACTGGATATGCTAGGTTTGTTTTCACTGGGATTTAGAAGCACAAGGGATATTTTAATTGATGAAGGAAGACCCTGAATGGTCTTGATGAGGTGGATGTGGAAAGGGATGTTTCCTGTGGGAGTCCAAAACTAGGGGGCACAGTTTTAAAATGAGAGGTTGCCTTTGAAAATAGAAACAAGGGAGTTGTTCGCCCCTGAAACTATCTGCCTCAAGAGGGGTGTCATTGAATATTTTTAAAGATGGAGGTAGCTAAAATCTTGTTCGACAGGGGAAATCAAGGGTTGTCAGGTGTCAATAGGAATGTAGAATTCAGAATATAAAAAGATTCCTACAATCGTTTGAACGCCAGAATAGGTTTGAAGATGTGAATGGCCTACTTCTACTATTAATTTGATTGTTCTAACATATGATCATATTTCCCTCAATCCTCATCTACCCACCCTTTCCCCATACACCTCAATGCCACAAACCCAACCTCTCCACATATCTCTTGCATCCCCATCCACTTTCATCTCACATCCAAACTTGTTTACTCACCTCATCTGCAATATTCCTCAATTCCTCAACCTTAACAATCCACCTCTTTCCTATATCCCTCAAAAATTCCTCTCTCTTGTGAACATGTCTACGCCTACACTATCCACATCAGTCTCCTCTGGATTTATGTTCTGCAACTGCTTGGTCATTTCACTGGAAAGTCGCCCTGTCACCGAGACCATTTTTAAATGCAGTTTTCCTGGGAATGCAGGTTCTTGCTCAGATATACACAGTGTGCCAGGACTGGTTTTGCCAATTCCAGTTCATGTGCTGACATGCTGCTTGGTTAGGAATTGCTGGTGGATACTGGAACAATATAAAATATTCGTTAAATCACAGCAAGAGTATTGTGTGCAGTTTTGGAATCCATATTATACAAAGAATGTGGTAGCACTGGAGAGGGTGCAGAGGACATTTACTAGAATGTCGCCTGGACTGCAGAGTTTTAGTTATGAAGACAGACTGGGGTTGTTTTCCTTGGAGCAGAGGAGATCGGGACGGGACATGATTGAGATGTATAAAATTATGAAGGACATTGATAGGGTAGACAGGAAGGAACTTTTTCCCTTGATGGAGGGTTCAATGACTAGGGGCATTGATTTAAGGTATGGAGTAGGTTTAGAAATGATGTGAATAAAAACTTTTTCACTCAGAGGGTAGTGAGAGTCTGGAACTTCCTGCCTGTAAGAATGGTAGGGGCACAGAAACTCACATAACATTGAAGTATTTAGATGTACTCTTGCAATGCCAAGGCATTCAAGGCCATAGACCAAGTGCTGGAAAAAGGGATTAAGCATAGTTAGATGGTTGATTTTGACTGGCACAGACTCAATGGGCTGAACAGTCTTTGTCTGTCCCCCAGCTACAGATCAAGGGTGGCAAATGCCACTCACCTCCTTCATGCGGCCATTAGCAAGAACACAGATGACGTCGGCTGCCTTGATTGAACTCAGCCTATGTGCAATGACCAGCACGGTACGGCCTTTTTGTATATGATCCAGTGCATCCTGTACCATTCTCTCAGATTCTGCATCCAGAGCACTTGTGGCCTCATCCAGTACCAGGATACAGGGATTTTTAATCAGAGCACGAGCAATGGCAATCCGCTGTCTCTGGCCCCCGGACAGAGACATTCCTCGTTCACCTGACCAATAAATGGAGACTATTAGTATATGTGTTTATTAATCTCTGCATTCACTATGATTCTGTCCTCCCCTCGCATTCGAAAGTGCCAATTTACTGCTTCCACATGCATCACAAGAAAACTAATCAGATATTTGAGGTGAGTATAATTTTAAATTTGATGTGTGTTCCCCAAGTATAATGACGATTTAAGGTGTGTTCCTGTAGTGTGATGATCTTCATCCTCAGGAGGCTAAGGAAATTGGGCATGTCCATAAGGACACTCACCAATTTTTACAGATACACCAAAGAAAGCATTTTATCTGGACATTTATCTGGGCTTGGTACAGCAACTGCTCTGCCCAGGACCATAAGAAACTACAGGAAGTTGTGTACACAGCCCAGACCATCACAAAAGCCAACCTCCCATCCATGGACTCCATCTAGAAATTTCCATTGCTACAGAAAGGCTGCCAACATCAGCACAGACCCCTCCCACCCTGGGAATATTCTCTTCCATCAGACAGAAGATACAAAAGCTTAAACACATGGACCAACAGGTTCAAGAACAGTTTTTTCCCTGCTGTTATTACTGAAGAACGGACTTCTCCAATTTGAAATCTATGTTGATCTTGCTTTTGTGCACCTCCGACGCAGCCATATCCTTGTATGTATCGCTCTGTCTAAACACTCTAGGATTGTATGTCCTTGTATGTTATGATCTGCCTGTACTGCTTGCAAAATAAAACTTTTCACTGTATGTAGGTACATGTGACAAATCAAATCAAATCATACGTGTGTTCCCTGAGTGTGATGATGATTTAAGATACGTTCCTCGAGTGTAATGATTTGAGGCTTGCTTGTTGTGTTTTCGGTCCATACTCCATCCACAACTGTTTTAAGATTCACTTTGACACATACCCACTATGGTCATGTATCCATCTGGGAAGCTCTGGATGAAGCCATCTGCATTTGCCTGCCGGGCTGCCTCATAAACCTCCTCATCTGAGGCATCTGGCTTTCCAAATCGAATATTTTCCTTGATGGTGGTGCCAAAAAGCACAGGTTCCTGCAAATCCATACACATGTCTGAGAAAACATCAACTCTATGGGGTACAACTGCCCCACCTAAGTTAGTGTGAGGAACATTAACAACCAAATAAACAGAGACAACAACTCAGACTCTTAATCATCACCACATCAGCAAATAACTAACGAGGGAGAAGGAAGATTTACAAAGGTGCAGATGAAAGGGTGGAAGGGAAGAGGAAAAGTTGAAGGAAAGGGGAAGGAAAAAGGAAAAGCAAGAAGGGTGTGGGGAGATCAGGAGAAGGCTGGTATTTAAAACAGGTAGAGAATAGGCAGTGGGGCGAGTGTAAGATGGGGAAGTGCTAACCTGACTGATATATCCAATCACGTGACTGCGCAGCCATTGTGGATCCAGAGTCCTGATGTCATATCCGTCTAAGGTGATAATTCCATTGTCTGGGTCATAGAACCTCTCCAGCAGAGATGCTATTGTCGACTTGCCTTCAAAGCATTTTAGTTAGGAAACAGTTTTAAAACAGCTAACCTCCCATCCTCCACAGACTGATTGCTATACACAAAACAGAGATATATTCATTCCCATCTCGAGCTGAGATTACATCGTGCAAGAGGAAGCTGCCACATAACACTGATATTAATCAATCTAATAGCTGAAGTGTCTAGGAGCATGGCAAATGTAATTGCACTAACTTGATTGGCTGCATTGTTAATTATGCATCTCATTCAGGAGATGACATGACTGTTAGTGGTGGGAGTACTATGATTACGAGAACAGGTCAGAGCTGAGGAATCCTACAGCGAGTAACTCACCTCCTGACTCTCAAAGCCTGTCCACTATCTACTAGGCACATGTCAAGAGTGTGATGGAATACTCCCCACTTGCCTGAATGGATGTAGCTCCATCAACACTTAAGAAGCTTGACAACATACCCTCTTATTCTCTCATCACCAATGTACAGTTGCAGCAGTGTGTACCATCTATGAGATGCACTGTAGTTGCTCATCAAGGCTCCTTAGACAACACCTTCCAAATACACAATCTAAAGAACAAGGTAAAAGGTAAAGTTGAAATCACCATAGTCCATCATCACTTGCAGACTCCCCTCCTAATTACTCACCACCCCGACTTGGAAATACATCACTGTTACTTCAGTGTCACTGGGTCAAAATCCTCGACTTCCTTCCCTAAAGGCATTGTGGGTCAACCCACAACACAAAGATTGCAGCAATTCAAAAAGGCAGCTCACCAGGGATGGGCAATAAATGCTGGCCCAATCAGTGTGGTCCACTCCCCATGAATGAATTAAAATTCATTACCTGTAAAGAATCACTAACGTATAGGGCAGACTAGAACAACTTGCTATATTCTAGCTGACTTTTCCAGATCTGGTTTTCCGTCATATTTCAAGGGAACCAAAGGATATAGGGGACAGGCAGGAAAGTGGAGGTGCGGCCAGATTCAGATCAGCCATGATTGTATTGTATTACACAGCAGCTGACACAGCTGAATGGCCTAAGCCTGCTCTTGAATCGTATGTGTGTGTGTTTAATCATCCAAAGTATGTCACTAACAAAGACCCATAAACTGTGCTGTGCATTCCACAGATATTAAGATCAGAAATGTGCCACTCTGTCCTTACCTGCCCCAGATTTTCCAACAATAGCCACCATTTTAGATGCCGGTAGGGTAAGATTGAAGTTGCGCAGCACTACCTGACCAGGTCTGGTGGGGTAGCTAAGGGAAGAAAGAGAAATGTCACAAATGTGGGAAATGGGTCACAAACTAGCATTTTGTGACAAAACTATGGTAACCTGAAGTTCACCTGGACCATCTCCAACACTTCTCTCCCCTTCCTGGACCTCTCTGTCTCCATCTCGGGCAACCACCTAGAGACAGATGTCCATTTCAAACCCACTGACTCCCACAGCTACCTGGAATACACCTCCTCCCACCCACCCTCCTGCAAAAATGCCATCCCCTATTCCCAATTCCTTCGCCTCCACCACATCTGCTCCCAGGATGAGACATTCCGATCCCGCACATCTCAAATGTCCTCATTCTTCAAGGACCGCAACTTCCCCCCGACAGTGGTCGAGAACGCCCTCGACCGTGTCTCCCGCATTTCCCGGAACACATCCCTCACGCCCTGTCCCCGCAACAATAACCAAAAAAGAATCCCCCTCGTCCTCACATACCACCCCACCAACCTCCGGATCCAACGCATCATCCTCCGACACTTCCGCCATCTGCAATCAGACCCCACTACCAAAGACATTTTTCCCTCCCCACCCTTATCTGCCTTCCGGAGGGACCACTCCCTCCGCGACTCCCTTGTCCGCTCCACACTCCCCTCCAGCCCCACCACACCCGACACTTTTCCTTGTAACCGCAGGATGTGCTACACCTGCCCCCACACCTCCTCCCTCATCCCAATCCCAGGCCCAAAGAAGACTTTCCACATCAGGCAGAGGTTCACCTGCACATCTGCCAATGTGGTATACTGCATCCGCTGTACCCGTTGTGGCTTCTTCTACATCGGGGAAACCAAGCGGAGGCTTGGGGACCGCTTTGCAGAACACCTGCGCTCAGTTCGCAACAAACAACTGCACCTCCCAGTCGCGAACCATTTCAACTCCCCCTCCCATTCCTCAGATGACATGTCCATCCTCGGCCTCCTGCAATGCCACAGTGATGCCACCCAAAGGCTGCAGGAACAGCAAATCATATTCAGCCTGGGAACCCTGCAGCCCAATGGCATCACTCTATCCATCCTCTATCCACCTCCCCCTCTCTCCCTATTTATTTCAGAACCCTCTTCCCCTCCCCCATTTCTGATGAAGGGTTTAGGCCCGAAACGTCAAGTTTTCCTGCTCCTATGATGCTGCTTGACCTGCTGTGTTCATCCAGCCCCATGCTTGTTATATCAAATTAATAGATTACTATATGAAATATATCACAGGAAGGTATGGGGTGGAGGCAGACCACTGGAGATTGAAGTCCACTCTACCTGTCCAGCGAGTGTTGACGGATCAGTGTCACGGGAGGCATACTTTAGGTTTAAAAAACAAGAAGAGTAGAGGAAGCTGTACTTTGTATCTCACCTCATGCTGCACCTGATCTGGGGGACTTTCATGGGGACAGCGTACAGGAAGTTTTACTTGCACTTTAAAAGTGTAGAGGGAGCTTTAGTCAGAGCACGTTTCTGCTGATCACCAAACTACACTATTCCCATTTACCTGCACTTGGTCCATAGCCCACAATACCCTGGTATCTTAAGTACTCATCTAGATGTTTCTTAAATGTTGTGAGAGTACCTGCCTCCAACAGCCTCTCAGGCAACACCTTCCATATTTCTACCTATGTCGGTGAAAAAAAAATTCTCAGATCTTCTCTAAACCACTTCCTCCTCATCTTAAGCTTATGCCCCCGGTCTTAGACGTATTTGCCATGGGGAAATGATTCTCATGACCCTATAGAATCTATGCCTCTCAACTTTGTATACCTCAATCATATTCCCCCTTCAGCTTCCTCTGCTGCAAGGAAAACAAGCCCAGTTTATCCAGTCTCTCTGCATAACTGAGACTTTTCATCCAAGGCAACATCCTGGTGAATCTCCCCTGCCCCCTCTCCAGTGCAAGCACGCCCTTCCAACAGTGTGGTGGCCAGTACTGCACAGAGTTCCAATGTGTTATAAAGCTGTAACAAGACTTCCTCGCTCCTTTATTCTATGCCCTCGCGAACAAAGGCGAGCGCCCCTATGCCTTTTTCACTCCCTTGTCTGCCTACGTTGATACCTTCAGAGATCTATGGACTTGTACACCAATACCTTTGTTCTTCAGTACTCCTTACCATTCATTGTGTGTCATTTCCTCCAAAAATACATCACCTCACACTTATCAAGATTAAATTCCATCTGCCAATTTACCAGCTGATTAATCAGACTGTAGCCTGAGACCATTCTCCCCACTGCCATCAACACTGCCAATTTTTGTGTCATTTGCAAACTTACTAATTATTCCTTCTACATTCACATTCAAATGAAATGTACATAACAAATAGCAAGGGTCCTCGCATCAATCCGTGTGGTACACCACTGTTCACAGGCTTCCATCACAAAAATTAACCTTCCACAACCACTCTTTACCTCATATTTGTAAGTCAATTTTAATCCAGTTTGCCAACTTATCTCAAATCCCATGGGCTCTTACCTTTTGGGCCAGCATTCAATATGGCTCCTTGTCAAAGGCCTTACTGAAGTCCAAGTAAATCACAGCAACTGCACTACCCTCACCAAATTGTTTAGTGACTTCTTCAAACTTAAGCTAGTCAGACAGGATCTCCTCCAAACAAATCCACCCCGACCAATCCCTGCATTCCCAAGTATTGGTTAATCCTGTCCCTCTTAAAGTTTTTCCCAATAATTTCCCAACAACTGACATCAGACTAACTGGTATGTAATTACTTGCCCTATCCCTGCTGGTTTTCTTGAACAATTGAACCACGTCAACCATCCTCTAATCATCTGTGGCTAGCAATTAAGTATCTCCATCCGGGCCCCAGCAATCTCTTTCTTTGCCTCCCATAGCAGCCTGGGATAACCTCATCAGGTCGTGGGGAATTATGCACCTTTATGCCTGTTAAAACATACAATACCTCTGCCTTATTAATCTTAACATGTTCTAGAACCTCACCATCCCTACTGAAATCCCCAGCTATTATGTCTTCCCTGTGGCTGCATATAGATGAGAAGTATTCATTTAGGACCCTCATCAATGTCCACTGGCTCCACACACAGGTTGCCCCTTTGGTCTTCAATAGGTCCCACGCTTTCCATGGTAATTCCCTTATTCTTTAATATATTGATAAAAATACCTTGGGGGTTTTCTTTAATCCTATCTGCGGAAGATATTTCATGGTCCCTCTTTACCGTCAGTTTCTTTTTTAAGCAACCCCCTAACCTTCTATTTTTTTGAACAGCCTCCCCTGTTTATAATGCCGTGTACCTGACATATATTTCCTTTCTTTTCTTTATCAAACCCTTTGAAATCTCTTGACATCCAGGTTTCCTTCGACTTGCTTACCTAACCCTTCACTCCTAGGGAAACATGCTGGCCCTGAATTTTCACTGTACTACTTTTAAAAGGCTTCCACCTTCCGAATGTGGACTTACCTGCAAGTAATTGCTCCCAGTCTGTTTGCTAGAGCCTGTATCATGTTATTGAAGTTGGTCTTTCCCAACTTAGACACTTAACTTCTGCACTATCCTGATCCCTTTCCATAATGACTTTGAAATTTATGTGTTATAGAAACATCATAGATCATAGAATCCCTACCGTGTGGAAACAGGCCCTTTGGCCCAACAAGTCCACACCGACCCTTGGAGCGTCCCACCCAGACCCAGCCCCTGATAACCCACCTAATCTACACATACCTGAACACTACGGGCAATTTAACATGGCCAATCCACCTAGCCTGCACATCTTTGGGCTGTGGAAGAAACCAGAGCACCCGGAGGAAACCCACGCAGACACGGGAAGAATGTGCAAACTCCACACAGACAGTCGCCCAAGGGTGGAATCGAACCTGGGTCTCTGGCGCTGTGAGGCAGCAGTGCTAACCACTGAGCCACTGTGCCGCTCCTTGTTATGATCACTATTCCCAAAATGCTCACTCACTGGAACTTTAACCACTGGGCTGCTTCATTCCCAGAATTAGGTCTATTACTGTCCCATCTCTAATAGAACTATCTACGCACTGGCACAAATAGCTCTCCTGTCCTTCCTTCAACCATGTCTCAGTGACCGCAACAATATCATATTCCCACATGCTGATCAATGCTCTGAATTCAACCACCTTACCAATCAAGTTCCTTGAATTAAAACAGATTGGCTTTCTGGTCTTCCCATTTGTCTTATCCAGCCCATGTTTTCTCTGCCTAGTGGCCTGTCCTAGCATTCCTTCTATATCTGACTGGACTTTGCCTCATGTCAAATTAGTTTAAAAAGTCTAGAGGAAGTTTTATTTTCTAACTTTGTACTGTGCCTGTTCTGGGTGTATTTGTTTGGGACAGCATAGACAGAGCTTTACTCTGTATCTAACCTCTTGTTGTACCTGGTCCCCATCAAAGACTCGCAGGACGTGTCAAGTGAGCTTTACTTTCAGTTTAAAAGAGTAGAGAGACAGTTACTCTCTGCAGCAAATTCTCACTTAACAACATGTGGTACTCAACATCATGTAATGTTATTGCTGCAATTCACTGAGAACTCTGCATTCACATGGTGGTGTTGGTATTTAGATTATTAACTTGCCTGTACACTGGGCATTCCTGGAGAACTTGTCCTGTCAAAACAAGTCTCAGCTATGATGTGTAGTAGCCAATCACTGGAGGGAGGTCATGAGTCTCAAAGTGACTCTCGTCTAACACATGTTTCCAGGAATCAATTAACACTATTAAGCAAGGTCGTCCTGTCTAATTGATCAAGTGAGGACCTATGATGATTTGACCCCTCCCCAGTTTGGAGGGACAATTTCTAGTCACAGTACACCTTGACTGTTCAACTCATCTGGCTCTCACAGACCTGAAGTCAATATTGTCGAATTGCACCTGTCCAACCAGGGCATGTGATGGAATCTGGAATCCCCCTTTAACTGGGATGTTTGATTGCAAAAGAAGGAACTCAAACACACGGCTTCCAGAGCTCATCCCACGAATGACCTGATAAAAGAAAGAAAGAGATAAGGATTGCTCAGTCGGGGAGGTTCTCACCCATGCAAACATACCAGGTAGGTGCAAGCATTGACAATGGTGCTAGTGGGACTGGGGGAATGAATGGGAGCAGTAGCAGTGTTCAGGGAGGCTGCAAGTATTTTGGGGAGAGTGAATACCTGGCGTCAGTAGGAGAGAGCAGACCAGAGTCGGGAGAGGGTCTGATGGGGGAAGTGTGGAGAGAGACTAGTCGGCAAGGGACAGTGTACTCGGGGGTATAGTGTTTCAGCCTAAGGTGGAGTGAAGAAGGAGGTTGTGGGATGGGGTGCACACAGAGAGCTGATGGGTGAGTTAAGTTGCAGAGAGCCTGGTTGGGACTAGAATGGAATAATGGACAAGTGGCATCAGTGTGAGAACATGACAACAAGCTGGCCAGGGAGGTAATGGAGACAGAGTACAGGAGAGGCTGGCCTCTAGGTGTTGTATCATGATGAGGCAGAACGTGCTGTGGGGTGTGTAAAGGTCGGGGAGATAATGGTTTATTGAGCACATGATGACAGTAGATTTCAGGACTCACCTGTCCGAATGTGATGGAGATATTTGCCAAAGATCTGCAACAGTACAGAAAGAAATCATTACTTGACCAAGTTAGATAAATAAACACATGTCAGTGCAGAAATTCTGATATACCCAGTGAAAATACCACAGATAAAAGAACCTAGAGCCTGGCCTGTCACAATCACCGGAATCTCTCACTAATATCACCATACATCAGTGACAGAGACACACAGCTTACTTGTCATTTCCAGTGCAACTCTGTTTATTGTGGTTTCAGTAGAGGCCACACCCATTAACCAGGTGGTCTGTTGTAAATGTGCTCTACAAGGTATATTTAACCAGCTCTGCAGTGAAGTCTTATCCAAGGTATGACACAGAGTTTCAAAGTAGAGCCTCCTTTACTCTTTGAAACAGAAATTAAAGCTTCTTCAACACAAATAACTTCAGAGACCAGTATTTTGTTACCAAGTCACCCTTTATTTACACGGAGTTCTTGATACTGGTCCAGCTCCCTCAGAGAGAACAGAACTTCTGACACTCTTGTTTTTATCTGTCAGCCAGGGCTCCCTGATTGGACCAGATTAACAGCCCCAATCCAGGAACTCATATTCTATGGACCTCGTTACAATCACTCTAGATACTATTCCCATCAAACAACAACAGCACAGGGACAGCATGGAGTTAAAAACAGAGTGAAGCATCCTCTATCCCTTTAAAATGAAAATAAGACTTCGTCTGCACTGTCCACATCAAACATTCCCAGGATAGGGACGTCAAGGGGTGAGAGACAGAGTAAAGCTTCCTCTACTAATGTTCACATTAAACATTCTCAGTGCAGGAACAGCATCGTCTGAGATTCAAAGTAAAGCTCCCACCAATCTAGGACCGCAGCTGATGGCATAAAGCAGACTCTTCCACACAGGCCAAGTTATTGATTTGAATCCAGGCTCCAGGGAAGAAAGTAGCCTGCAATCATACTCTGATAATGGAAAATAGGAAGAACTAATTCATCTTGTCTCTGCAAGTTTAACTCAGCTAGTCTCGCTTTCACTACCATTGTCAGTAACTCTGCAATGTTTCCCTCATCAGATCACAGTCCAATTCATGATTTCATCTGCCTCTCCTGCACTCTTATTCCAGATCTTAACTGCTCGCTGCATATGAAGACTTGATCATATCACTGTTGCTTATTTTGACAATCATCTTAAATCTGTGCCCTCTGGTTCTCAACCCTTTTGTCAAAAAGAATAGCTTCTTTCCACCTATTCATTCAGATCCCTCTTGTTTCTGAATGTTGCTCTCAAGTGTCCTCTCAACTTTCTCTCTTTCATTGAAACCAATCCAAGCTTCTCCAAGCTAACAACATAAACAAGGGCTGTCATACTTGTAAACCTTTTCTGCACCCTATCCAATTCTTCCCAAAGTGCAATGCTGAGAACTGGCCACTATCTTCCAGTGGAGGCTGAATCAGTGTTTTAACACAGACCTTTCTTACTTCTGTATTCTATGTCACTATTACAAAGTCCAGGATTCCAAATGCCATTTAGACCACGTTCTCAGCCTATCCGGTCAACTTTAAAGATTTATACACACATAACTAGGTGTCTCTGCTCCTGCATCCCCCACTTTATAAATCTATCCTTTATTTTACATTGTCTTTTCATGTTTTTCTGCCAATATATAAACTTCTTTCCATTACATTTTATTGTCATTTGCCTGAACGTTTCAACAGCCTGTCCACACCCACTTGATATTTATATAGTTCATAGTTCACATGTTTGGCACTAGTTTTTCGTGTAGGAATTAAAATTTAACAGTAGAAAAACATGATAAATGCTGTTGTAGCACCTGAAGTGCATTTAGAATGATACTGCCATGTTTCTTTAAGAGGAAAGCAGCTAGAAAGATAAAGCAAAATGGAATTCTGGATTTTTGTGATTGTCACAATTACCTGAAACAATTAACACGTCAGAACCTTAGAGGTAGTTTATCTACATCAGGGCTAGGAGACTCAGGTTCAAGACTCATCTGCTCCATAGCCAGGCTGTTAGGGCTTAGGAGAAGAACCAGGTGATGGCTCCATGACATGGAAGAAGGGCTAAAAGGAACACCTGGGACCCACTGATCGTCTCTCTTGTGGTAGCGTACCTCGAGTATACACAACCCATCTCTCCTTAAAAAGAAACAGCCTCTTGCTCCATTTGCCTCCCAATATAATTCCAACTCATCTGGACCAGATCGATTTCACCCATTGACATTGGACCTTCATTTTTTGCTTTTAAACTCTAGTCTGCTCTGAATCATTTTCCACAGCTAATCTAAACCTCACAATACAATGATCACAGGTCCCTAAATGTTACAAATAGTTGAACCATCTTACTTCACAGAACTGGGTCCAGCAACATTTTCTTTCTCACTGACCTAGTGACATGTCAATCTAGACAGGTTTTTTGAATATTCTTCAGAAATTCTTACCCCTCACTGCCCTTTACATGGTTCCTATCTCAGTCTGTATTAGTGCCCCATCTGAGAACACTAACCCTCACTCTTTTCTGCTTGAACTGCATTGGAACTGAGGCCCAATCCAGTGATGAAGAAGTATCTTAGTGATCCTGAGGCCTGGGCTAATGTTCTAGGGAGATAATAGGAACTGCAGATGCTGGAGAATCCGAGATAACAAGGTGTAGAGCTGGATGAACGCAGCAGGCCAAGCAGCATCATAGGAGCAGGAAATCTAGAGCAGGATGCTGCTTGGCCTGCTGTGTTCATCCAGCTCTACGCCTTGTTATCTCTAATGTTCTAGGGACATGGGTTCAGAACTCAACATGGCAGCTGTGGAGCTTAAGTTCAGTTAATAAATCCGCAAATTCCAGCCAACATCAACAATAGCACCGTGAAGCTACCATCAATTATTGTAAATACCCAGCTGGTCCACTATTATCCTTTAGGGAAGGAAATCTGCCATTCTTCCTTGGTCTGGCTAAATGTGACACCAGACCCACAGAAATGTGGTCAACTCTTAACTACCTTCTGAACTTGCCCAGCAAACAGTTTAAAATTGTCCAGAAGGTGTTACATAGTTCAAGGGCAATCAAGGATGGGCAACAAATGCTGGCTGTGCCAGCAACACTCATATCAAATGAAAAACCAAAGTGAAGAAAATTACCCACTGCCCCAAAATTCCCATTTGTTGATGGCACCACTTGGTCTGCTCACTCTGCAGACAGCAGGCACTGGGACAACCCACTCTCTTCATCCAATGCCCCCTCAACAACTGACCTCTGCACAGTCTGTGTGGCCACCAGGAAGGACATCAAATCTCCAGCCCGCAGCCGCTCCTTCGCCAGCATCATTCCACTAACACAGATGGTACCTAGAACTATACCTGCAAGGGGTAGGCGTATTTATCATGTTACCACAAACAACAGACTTACATCTGCAACAAACATCAAAAACTCACATCGACAGAGTGAGACTTTAACTTGCAATAACACAAACTGAATCACT
The DNA here is from genome assembly GCA_024137785.1 of Ginglymostoma cirratum. Lineage (NCBI taxonomy): Eukaryota > Metazoa > Chordata > Chondrichthyes > Orectolobiformes > Ginglymostomatidae > Ginglymostoma > Ginglymostoma cirratum. The sequence goes on from JAHRHZ010000053.1 coordinate 26,534,529, forward strand.
AATAGTTCCTCTCTTTACAGATGCTGCCAGATATGCTGTACGTTGCCAGCATTTTCAGTATTAATTTTATAAGAAATAGTGGAATTGTGCCTTTGTAATCTGTTCCATGCTGCTTTTAATCCGTAGTCCATCCAGGCGAGGACTTTTATCTCTTCTAAATTAATTGGTTTATCAATTACTATCCCTCTTCCCAACAATCTACCTTAAACATCCAAGTATCTTTTTTGATCTTTTCTTTTAAGTTCATGTCTATTTTTGTTAGTTTCCCTGTAATTACTGACGTAAAGTAATTGCTGAGGACATAGAATCCATTGTGGTATAGGAAGTAGCACTCTTAACTCCAAGTCACAAGGTTCTGGGTTCAAAGCCCGATCCAGGATAGGAGCACAAAAATCAAGGTTGACCCAACTGTACACTGCTGCACATACAGAAATACTGTTTTCCGTGCAAGCCATTAAACTGAGGCCTCAGCTGCCTGCTTGGATACATGAAAAAGATCCTGTGATTCAATTTAGAAGGACAGCAGAAGACACATCATCAACATCACTGAAAGAAAATTATCTCGTTATTCTCACATTGCGGTGTTGACTATTCATACTGGCTGCAATGTTTCCCACATTCCAACAGTGACTGTACTCTACTTCATTGGTCATAAAGCATTTTGAGACATCTGGGGACATGAAAGATGTTACATAAATGTGAGTCTTCTGTTTCTCTTGATATAATTTTTCTGCCATTGAACAGGCTAACCTTTTTAGGACACATTTCTACCCTGATTTTTATTCAGTTATTTATGTTTCTACAGAATTCTTTATGATTTTCTTTGACTTCCCTTAAACACCTGCCTGTCTCCTCTTTCTCACTGTCTGTCAAACTCTAATGGCTTGGTTTGTATGGCCCCAGCCCTGGCCAGGCATGCTTTCAGGCCGTAGGGAACATAATAGATAGCAGGGGAGTATGCCACGGTCTTCCTCCCACTGACCTGGTCCCCTGAGTACAGTAGATGAGTGGAGTGTTGATATCAGCATCCATCTGCCATTTATTAAAAAGTAATTCATGAGCAGTTCAGCTTGTTAACAAAACATATTACCCAAATGTTATGCTGCCAGCACCACAATATGGTTGGCTTATATAATTCTTGTGATGCAGTGTCCCTACCCCTGGGTCAAAAGGCCTGGATTCAAAGCCCACCTGTTCTATACGTATACTATTAGCACACCTGGAACAGGTTGATTAAAAATATCAACAATAACAAACAAAATGCTGGAGAAACATGACAGGTCCGGCAGCATCTGTAGAGAGACAGACAGAGAGGACGCTTTGAGTTCAGTGACCTTTTATCAGAAGTTCTGGTTGTGCTCCAGACTACTGAAGCCACAGTATATTGACGAGGAAAGAACGTCCTTGTTCAGTGCCAGCAGCAACTCATTATTGCAGAGTGGCCTTGTTGAGTATTGGTCAGGTGTGACACTCTCTTTGCTTCCTGGGGGATGATGGAGCAATACCCCAACTCCCTGAAAACTGAAGTATATTCCTCAGTCCTTCTCCACATTTACTCAATCTCTGTTTCTGCCACACAGAGGCACTCGGTCTCCCTCTTACTGCATGTTTTGCATTCTCTCTCTTCTCTTTCTTTCTCTTTCCCTGTTGAGGTGAGGAAAAATCCATTCACTTACAGTTTAATGAAAAGTTGGATAATCCCTGGAAGATACCAATTCCGAACCCCAGGATCTGACTCATGCTGCAAGCTTCATCCACCTCTCTAGAGAAAAAACTGCCAACACACGTAATTTCAGCAGAGTGATCATCAGCTCCAACAATAATAGTTACATTTCTAGGCCAGTAATCCAGAGGGCGTGACTCCTGGCTTGGATATACAACTTCAAATCCCATGGCAGCAGGGAAATTTGAATACGTTTAGTTTAATAAACCTGGCGTAAAAAGCTAGTCTAGGTAGTTGACATAGTCACTGTTACTATCATTTGTTGTGAAGGCGTACCTGGTTCAGCAACATCCTTTCGTGAAGGAAATCTATTGTCCTTACCTGGTCTGGCCTACATGTGACTCTAGATCCACAGCAACATAGTTGCTGCCTTCTGAAATGGCCCAGCGAGCCTCTTAAATTGTCCTAAATGTGGCTCATTCGTTACTTAATCAAGGACAATTAGGATGGGCAATTAATGCTCACTATTCCTGTGACAGTCAGATCTTGGGAATAGACAAAACAAAACATACAATAATGTATTATGCATTCAACCATGCCTCACCTGTACTCCCACTGCTCATACTCCGTTGACGCTTTCGGTATGTGGTGTGCATGTGCGTGAGAGAGCGAGAGAGCGCGAGAGCGAGAGCACGAGAGCGAGAGAAGGCACTTGAGAGAAGCAAAGAGGGAATATCACAAGAGACTGGCAGCTAACGTAAAAGGGAACTCTAAGTCTTCTCCAGGCATAAAAATTGTAAAAGGGTGGTCATGTGAGGAGTGGGACCTTGGAGGGGATTTACACATGTAGGCAGAGGACATCGCAGAAGTATTAAACAAATGTTTACATCTACCTTTACCAAAGAGGAAGGTGCTCACCAGACCACGGTGGGAGGAAATGCAGTCACTGGGAGAGTTTGAAATCCAATCGGACAAGATATTGATTAAGGTCAGAAATCACATGAAATCATGTCATAGTCCAAGTAAAAGATCACCAATGATGATCTTTTACTTATAAATTTTTGTGTCTGATACTACCTCTCTCACTAACACCTAAAGAAGGAGCAAAGCTTCTAAAATTTATGTTTTCAAAGAAACCAGTTGGATTATAACCTGGCGTTGTGTGATTTTTGACCTTGTCCACTGCAGTCCAACACTGGCACCTCCACAGGATATTGATGGGCAAGTTGTACTTAAAGTGATCAAGATTTCAGGTTTCAATCATAGAATCATTCAGAAGCGGCCATTTGGCTCATTAAGCCTGTTTCTTCAAAACTATGCTAAATCTAGCACTAGGCCCACAGCTTTGAATGTTATGATGTTTCAAGTGCTCATCCATGTACTTTTTAAAGCTTGTGGGGTTACCCATCTCAACTACCCTTCCAGGCAATGCAATCCAGACTTCTACCACTCTCAGGATGAGATTGGTAAAAGAAGCAAAAGTGATAAGAGGAAAATCATTTATATGCACTGCCTGAGAATGTAGTGGAGGCAGGTTCAGGTTCAGGGCAGCACGGTGACTCAGTGGTTAGCACTGCTGTCTCACAGTGCCAGGGACCCGGGTTCAATTCCATACTCGGGTGACTGTCTGTGTGGAGTTTGCACGTTCAACCCGTGTCTGCGCGGGTTTCCTCCGGGTGCTCCAGTTTCTTCCCACAGTCCAAAGATGTGCAGGGTAGGTGGATTGGCCATGTTAAATTGCCTGTAGTGTTCAGGGATGTGTAGCTTAGGTTGGTTATAAGGGGATGGGTCTGGGTGGGATGCTCCAAGGGTCGGTGTGGGCTCATTGGGCCAGAGGGCCTGTTTCCACACTGTCGGGATTCTATGTGATGAAGTACAGAGGCTCCACAATTTACGAATGTCTGACTTATGGAAGCTTGTTCTTACAAATGCTATCCCATACAGGTGTGTAATTTTAAAGATCCAACACAAACTTTTCCAGTACTCATGAAGGACTATTTTACATCTTCCACTGATCTGACTTGCTAACGGAGCAACTTGCAAATGGATTCCAGAATGGAAGAGATTTACTATCCAAGGACTGTCTGTATTCAAAATGGAATTTAGATGGTTGTTTTGAAAGGGATAGTGTGCACGATTATAGGGAGGAGGCAGGACAATGCCAAGAAATGAGTTGTTCACTCAGAGGAACACGATGATCCAAATGCTGGCTGCACAAAGTGAAAAGCTGGGTGTTGAAGTGAGGGATGAAGTTTCAGGAACTGAGACAGGGAGGTATTGTTGTGCCTTGTTTCCCTTACCACCCTCACGGGTCCAGTGGGGACAGGAATAGACCAGATGTAACAGTTGAGAAAGTGAGTGGGACCAACAGGAGCAGCTGATTGGTGAGCAAGTCCTGGAGGGTATTTCAAAATTACTATTTTGTAAGTCTTTGTATAAGCAAGGGTAGGGACTTACTTTGTTTATCTTTTTCTTGAAAAAGTCCTCTAAAATTTAACCTTTAAAGAGTTTAGTCATGGCAGGAGAGTCTGAAGCCATGGTTTGCACCTCTTGCTCCATGTAGGAGACCGGCCACATTCCCAGTGCTTGGAGCCAGCATGAATGCAGGAAGTGTGTCCAGCTGCAGCTCCTGTAAACTCAGGTTTCAGAGCTGGAACAGTGGCTGGGGACACTGGAGTGCCTGGGGGTCTGACACCATTGTGGACAGCACGTGTAGAGAGGTGGTCATGCTGCAGATCATAATGTGGGATTCTATAGTCAGAGGAGTGTAGTGATTTTTAGCATGGTCAGGCAGATGGACCTCATAGAACATGAGTTCTCGGACTAGACCAGATTAAACAGCCCCAATCAGGGAGCCCTGGTTGACAGACAAACAGGAGCCCTCCGACACCCTGTTGACTCGGACAGCTGGACCAGTATCAGACTTTCCATGTCTAAATAAAGGGTGATTTGGTGACAGGATACCGGTCTAGGTGGAGATATTTTGGTGGGGATGAGAGTGGGACATGCTCCTGAAGAAACTTGCTCGTGACAATTGTCTTTGAATTGGGATAAGCATTTCTGGCATCATGCAGTTATAGAACATAGAACAGTACAACACAGTACAGGCCCTTTGGCCCACACTGTTGTGCCAACCTATTATCCTACTAAGATCAACCTACCCTGCATACCCTACATTTTACTATGTGCCTATCCAACAGTCGCTTAAAAGTCTCAAGTATCTGACTCCACTACTACTGCCAGGAGCGCATTCCACACTCCCACCACTCTCTGTGAGACGAACCTTCCTCCAATCACCTTAAAACTATGCCCCTTCGTATTAGTCATTTCTGCCCTGGGTAAAAGTCTCTGGTTGTCCACTTTATCAATGTCTCTCATTATCTTCTACACCTCTATCAAGTCACCTCTCATCCTTCTTCGCTCCAATGAGGAAAGCCCCAGCTCCCTCAACCTTTCCTCATAAGACCTGCCCTCCAGCCCAGGCAGCATCCTGGTAAATCTCCTCTGCACCCTCTCTAAAGCTTCCACATCCTCCCCATAATGAGGTGACCAGAACTTAACACAATATTCCAAGTGTGAAAGGGAAGCTTGACTTGTTCTACCCTGCTGTTGAAGAAGAATGGGCCCAATATATTGAAAGAATATAATTTCTTTTCAGGCATATGACATTAGGGCAGATGAAAAGCAATGAGCAATTCTCCTGACAGCTTGGGGGCCCACAGCTGTTTTGGTAATTGGGAGCCCATCTTTCCTGAGGCAGCAGATATAAAATCTTTCAAGAGTTGACAAGACATAGTTAAGGAATATTATGACCCCACACCTCCTCTAATTCGGAGTCGCTATTGTTTTTAACTCAGCAATTTGAGGGGAATCTGTATCGGGATTTAGTGCAGAAAGGTAAAAATCTGTTGTCGAAGGCTTGGGGAGCCAAACGCCTGTTCCTATGCTGTATTGTTTTTTAGGATTTTTGACTATGTTAAGGCAGGGGCATGTGACTTTGGTTTAACCCTTAATGAGGTGCTAAGAAACCATTTAGTATGTGGGATTAAAGATGTAATCATATAAAAGCACTATTAGCTGAAGTTCAACTAGACCTCAAACAGGCACTACAACTGGCTTTATCATTAGAAAATGCAGCAATTGGAGTATATGAGTTGCAGGGTATTCCGATGGAAGTGGACACCCTCGCCAGTCCAACTGAGCTTGGGGAACACCACTTGACAAAGTAATTGCATAGCCTCACTCAGGGCATATGCTGAACAGGACTCTAGGTCAGCCCAAAGCAAAACTCCGAAACAAAGCCAAATCTTGGCAAATAGTTAAAATTTTTTTCAGAATCTGGACCGACATGGTAGTTGCTGCTGGTATGTAGACTCGAGATAGCAAAAGGACCTTAATTGAGTAAGTGAACTGATTGGCTTGCATCCAGGAGAGTGCACGCCCTGGAAAGTCCATCTATGTCTCATTTGAAACAATTAAATTGCTTAACAACAATTCAAACCAGAACCAATCAAACTAAAATGTCTGTGTAAATGGTAAAGAGAGAAAGGAGGAGTGGGGCTGGGGAAGGTAGATGGGATGGTGATAGGTAAGCGCAGGTAGGGAGTGGTGGGGATCCGATCCTCATCACTAAATGAATAAAAAATAAAACCCAATTCCGTTTACCAGCACAGGCAGTTCTACTATTTCTGTCCAGTTCTGGTCATCCCCTCATAGAAAGGATATTATTAAGCTGGAAAAATTCCTGAAGGACAGCATCCATTTCCACTTGGGTAGGCATGCTTGAACGGATAGTCAGCATGGCTTTGTCAGAAGGAGGTCATGCCTAACAAATTTGATTGAATATTTTAAGGAAGTGACCAGGCATGTAAATGAGGGAGTGCAGTTGATATAGTTTATATGGATTTCAGCAAAGCTTTTGACAAGATCCCGTAAAGGAGACTTGTCAAGAAGACAAATGCACATATGGTACAGGTAATTTGCTAAAAGTGGATTCAAAATTAGCTCAATTGTAGAAGACAGAGGGTGGTGTCAGGAGGCTGCTTTAGTGACTAGAAGTCCGCGTCCAGTGGGGTACAGAGACATCTGGGCTGGGTCCCCTATTAGTCATCATTTATATAAATGACATAGAATGACTATGTCGGGGGGGCTGATTACTAAGTTTGCAGATGACACAAAGATTGGTTGGGTGGTTAACACTGAGGTTGAGTGAGTTGGGCTACAAGAAGATATAAACGGGATGGTTAAATGGGCAGATAAGTGGCAGATGGAATTCAACCCCGAATAGTGAGAAGTGATACACTTTGGAAGGAGTAATTTGACAAAGTATTCAACGAACAGCATGACACAAGGAAGTTCTGTGGAACAAAGTGACCTTGGTGTGTTGGTCCACAGATCTCTAAAGGCAAACGGGCATATTAGTAGGGTGGTAATAAAAGGCATAGGGGTCACTTGCCCTTATAATCAAGATAAGAACATTACAAAAATGGGGAAGTCATATTGCTGGGTGGGATGGAAATTTTAAGTTATGAGGAAAGATTGGATAGGCTTGGGGCAATCTGTTTGAGGTGTACAAGACTGAGGGACGTGGACAGAGTAGATAAGGATCAGCTGTTCCTTTAGTTGAATGGTCAGTCATGAGGGGTATGAGTTCAAGGTGAGGTTCAGGAGCTTTTGGGGAGGGGGGGGGTTAATGGGAGGAAAGACTTTTTTAACCCAGAGAGCGGTGATGGTCTGGAATGCGCTGCCTGGGAGGGTAATAGGAGGCGAGTTGCCTCACATCCTTTTAAAAAGTACCTGGATGAGCATTTGGCCCATAGCCTTGAGGTTACGACACGTCAAATGCTGGTAAATGGAATTGGGTTTTATTTTTATTCATTTAAGGGATGAGGGTGTTGCTTTTGGGCAGCATTTATTGCCCATTCCTAATTGCCCAGAGGGCAGTTGAGAGTTGGCCAGGCCACATAAAGATGGCATTTTCCTTCTCTAAAGGACATTAGTGAACCAGATGGGTTTTTCCTCACAATTAGCAACAGATTCATAGTTATCACTAGATTCTTAATTTTCAGATGTTTATTGAATTCAAATTCCACCATCTGCCATGGCAGGATTTGAACCCAGAACATTATCTTGGTCTCTGGATTAACAGTCCAGTGATAATACCACTAGGCCATTGCAGGTCAGGTGCTTCACACATTTGCAGATCTGATGGGCTGAAGGGCTTCTTCTGCATTGTATGATTCTATGATGACCTCTTTCTGCTTTGTAACAATTCTGTGATCCTGCCTGAGCTCCGTTGCAATAGTACTTCCGCTACTTACTTAATTTCCAGGTCTTCCATTGCAAATGCCTTCACTGTCCGTATATTTCCCAGTGCCTCCTCTGCAAGACATGTTGCCTTGGCAATCTGGAAATAATTTGTTAAAACAGATTTTTCAATAACATTCAGTAAAGTCAGAAACCCAGTCCAACCAGAGTCCTGCACTTTGAAACACGAAGAAGAAATTATTAAGCTCTGTCTGTGCCAGCACAACAGTGTTCAATTAACACAAAGCTGTATCAATCTGGATCCAAGCTCGTTGCCAAGACAGAAAACCCACAGTTTATCAATGAATCGGTCTTCCAGTTCCTTCCATCCCCCTTGTTACAGGTGCTCCCCATGTAGACATGCTCGGTTAATTAATAGCCACCATTCATTTCTCCTTAATGTTAATCAAATATATAAACAATATGATTAATTAGACATTACCAAATTGCTCCTTAACCAGGTTGACAGACCTACAGGTTCATACGGGAAATGGCAAAATTCAACTTTACTGCAAGAGAAATACATTTTCTGAGAATGTGAACATTGCCAACAGCATGAAGCATGTATTTAAACAGCCTTGAAATTTTATTTACTTTCAAATTCAAGACCATAGAAGTGTAGGCCTTCAGTTGGCTATCACTAACTTGTGCAATTTTATTTTGCATTTCTTTCCTGCTAAACTTCTGATTTTCAAAATAATTTGTATTGAACACTAAGTTTAAAAAAAAGTTTTAAAAAGTAAGTGTGACTGTACTTTGATTGAACCAAACTAATGAATTGTGTAGTTAGTGGCAACAGTATCAACTACAAACTTGGGCCTTTTCCCAGGACCTTTCTTGTACATCAAATGACACTGTTTTGACTAAATTATCGGTTTTATTCTTTCCCTAGATCAGATCATTAGAAAACAATGGATGGCAACTTTATTTTTCTAATTGGAAATGGTCTTATTGAATCCATCCCTATGACCTTTGAACTACAAACTAAGACCATGAAGTAGTTTCACACGTGTGATGGTTGGTGATATGATGATGTATGATGGATCTACAATATGACCATATAACATGATGACACCATCCAAGATGTGTAAACAGGCTGAGCCCTCTCAAGTCTGCAGCTGTGGAGAGGGAAGCAGTTAACATTTAGAGAAAAACATTTGTCTCCCTAGAGATCGTTTCAGACCTGCTGAGGTTCTCTGCTTTTATTTTAAGTTTCCATCATCTGCAATATATTGCTTTCACATAAAGACCAGGTCTTTTTATTTCCATTATTTTTGGATGAAGGACTTCGATGATTCTTTAAACTAAGGACAGTGTGAAGAGATGGCTGCAGCTTTAAGTGTTTACTGGAATACTGAGCTGTGTACAGCGAGACCTAAAAGCAAACCTCACAGAGCGGATCTATGGGACAACTGCTAGACAACAGAGACAGTAAGAACTGCAGATGCTGGAGTCAGAGATAACACAGTATGGAGCTGGAGGAACACAGCAGGCCAGGCAGCATCAGAGGCACGAAAGCTGATGTTTTGGGTCGGGACCCTTCTTCAGAAATGATTTCTGAAGAAGGGTCCTGACCCGAAAAGTCAACTTTCCTGCTCCTCTGGTGCTGCCTGGCCTGCGGTGTTCCTCCAGCTCCATACTGTGTTATCTATGCTAGACAACAATGCTTTGATTGGTTCCAGACCCGGTGGCTATGGCTTTCGTGGAACGGAGTAGCAAAAACATACCTTGTCTGCAAAGAGAAAGCATCAAAACAAGTCACCCTGTGTCTGTCTCTACCAGCAAAAGCCAGCTGCCTTCCACTTATTTTTCTCTAAAAATCCCCTGCTAGAGGAATAAAATGCCTTTAAAGACAGTTAAAAGGCTAATTCTCAACCAACGAATGAAGAGAGCATCAGTGAACAAAAAAAAAGCTTGCATCAAAAGCAAAGAACTTTAAAGGAGCTTAAAGGAAGAGAAAGAAAGCAATTCAAATCCTATGCTCCAGACTGGGGAAATCAAACCGTGTTTCCCTGATCTTTCTTTTTCCACCCTTAATATCCATGTCTGTCTGTCTGTTCACTTGAGTGGTGATTTAAGAGGGATAGAGTTTAAGCAATAGAGCGTTACAAGTCAGCAATTCTTATTTCCTGATCGCCATTGGTTAAAGACAATTTGTTTGTAATAGTTATTTTCTTGTTAAGTACAGAAACTTGGTGTTTTCTTTCAACCGGAGTTTGTTAAATCAGGTAAATTGCGAACTTGAGGTAGTTTCAGTAAATCTTTTCACATTTGTAACAACTCTGGGCATGGTGGGGCTTGATTTCCAGTGCATGACCCCCAGTGAGGTGTGACACAAGACAGACTCTGCAAAGGGACTCTCACTCCATAGATTTCTCACAAGCAGCCGAGAGCCCGAAGAAAACGGGGATGAGTACCTCCGGGCTCTTAAACAGAGTGGGTTATCCAGATCTTGATAATCCAATACCTAAGACAGAACACAGGATGATGTACACATGTGGCAGCTGTCCATAGAGCAGCTTTGTAAGAAATGTGAAACTTGGATCGGGGGTCAAGAATGGTTAGTCAGGATTCAGTTGGAAGCACCACTGTACTCAGAAAGCTGCTGAAATGGCAAGAACAAGGAACAGACTTGTGTCTCTGAATTTTATAGAATTGTCCTGTTCTTTGTGTGTCTGCATGCTAGTGCCGAGTAGAGATTTGGTAACATTCTGTGCTATGGTCCTGCATGTTTGTGTTAATGTTGTGTGGTTAATGTGCATATCTCTGTATAAAGTTGTAGTAAAACTGGTCCGAGAATAAGTCATGATAAAACGTCTGCTTCAGCTGTTGGAAAGCAATTGTTTTGTTTGGCATTAATGGTATTTCTAGGAGGATTCTTCTGGAAGGGGATAACAAGGTCTGACACTGAGGGGCATTTAAAAATAGTGAAGTCTGTCAATTTTCTTGTGGCTGTAAGAGGTTGCTATTGAAAGTTTTAAAACAGTTATCCAAAGCAAAAATATTGTTAAATTCAATGAGTGTTGTGAAGATTAGAAGTGTGAGGTAGTTTTTAACAATAACGAATGGATAAGAGTTTTAGTACACTTTTTTAGTACACTTTTAGCATGGAAATAAGAAGTTGTGGCTGTAATTGAGTGTGCCTGTCTCAGGTTAATACAATAAAGTTAAGCAATGGATCTATTGCATGGGGTTACTTCCCCTTCTTGGGAACTAAACTTGTTGCATTTTATAAGGTTGGGGGAAAAAAAAGGCAAACAGGAAGGGTAATTACTTGGGCAAATTTTGAGGTACAAGCTCTGGAAACATGATTACTGGCCAGAATCATGATTCCAGCATGTTCCAATTTCACGGATTAGGAAATTCATACACAGTTTCAGCTTAATTGAAATTTTTTTTTAAAAAAAAGCACATGCTGGAGAAATTCAGCAGCTCCAGTAGCATCTGTGCAGTGAGGTCCAATATGAATGTTCATCAGAATGGATTTGCCCCCAGAAAGTCCCCTGCACGTGCTGAAAATCTGCCAGGGGGTGACCAAATGGTCAGGAGACACTCCTCCAATCAGAAGCTGATGCTCCCTCAGGGCTCGCAGCCAAAAGGTTCACTAGGGAGCGCATATGCAGGAAACCAGGGACAGAAACATTCTGTGGTTAGAAGGCCAATCAGCAGTGAGGAGACTCGGGGAGGGAGTGCCTTTTGCCAAGGTCCAGAAGGTGCAGTCTTGGTATTGAGAGCTGGGAATGACTGCATGCAGGAGTTTAACTTTTGACTTCTGACTTTTTCATATTCATTCACAGGATGAGGGTATTGCTGACTACGTCAGCATTTATTGCCCATCCCATACGGTAGTTAAGAGTCAATCACATTGCTGTGGCCAGACCAAGTAAGGATGGCAGTTTTCTTCCCCAAGGGACATTAGTGAACCAGATAGACTTTTCCAACAATGGATTCATGGTTATCATTTCACTGTCAATTCCAGACTTTTTACTGAATTCAAATTCCACCATCTGCCACAGTGGGATTCGAACCTGGGTTTCCAGAACATTACCTGGGTCTTTAGATAACAGTCCGGAAATACTACCACGAGGCCGTCACCCTCCCTTATGAAGGAAGGTCAGTGATGAAGTGGCTGAAGATTTTTGGGCCCAGAACACTGCCTTGAGGTACTAAAGTTTTGTGTAGAGCAGTGGTAGTGGACGAGGAGACTTGGATTCAAGCCCAACCTGAGCCAGAAGCATGTAATAACATCTCTGAACAGCGTGATTAGAAACAAATATATCCTGAGGTACTCCTGCAGAGATGTCCTGGACCTGAGATTACCAACCTCCAACAACCACAACCATCTTCTTTTGTGCTAGAAATAACTCCAGTTTTATTTGGGCTCCTTGATGCCACACTCAATCAAATGCAGGCTGATGCCAAGGGCTGTCACTCTCTCCTCACCTCTGGAATTCAGCTCCGTTGTCCGTGTTTGAACCAAGGCTGTGATGGGATCAGAAGCTGAACGGCCCTGGCAGATCCCAAACTAAGTATGAATGAGCAAGATATTCATTTGCAAGGAGTCCTTGATAGCACTGTCAACAACCCCCTTCATCATGATCACCAGTAGACTGATGGGGCATTAACTGACCGGGTTGGATTTGTCCCTTTTTTTTCAAGGCAGGACAATACCTGGCAATTTTTCACATTGGTAGGATAGATGCCAGTGTTGTAACTGTACTGAAACAGCTTGTTAAGGCCCAGTCATTTGCAGTAGCCAGTGCCTTCAGCCATTTCTGACTTCATGTGGAATGAATCAAATTGTCTGAAGACAGGCATCGTGATGCTGGGGTCCTCTGGAGGAGACTGAGATTATTCACCACTTCTGCCTGAAGTTCGTTGTGAATGCAACAGGTAAGGCTGACGCATTCATGTGCTGGGCTCCTCCATCATTGAGGATGCAGATATTTGTCAAACCTCCCTCTCCAGTGGGCTGTTTAAATGTCAACCACCATTCACAATCTGATGTGGCAGAAGTGTAGAGCTTAGATCTGATTTGATGGTTGTGGGATCACTTAACTCTATCCATACTTGCTGCTTTTGTTATTTGGCATGCATGCAGTCCTGTTTGGTAGCTTCACCAGGTTGACACCTCATTTTTAGATATGCTCTGGTGCTGCTCCTCACATGCCCTCCTGCACTCTCCATTGAACCAGGTTAATTCCCTAACTTGTTGGTAGAGTGAGGGATATACTGGTTATAGATTGTGCTGGAGTAAAATTATGCTATTGCTGATCACCCACAGTGCCTCACGGATACCCAGCCTCCAGTTGCTAGATCTCTTCCAAGTCTGTTCTATTTAGCATGGTGATAGTGCCACACAATATGGAGGCTATTCTCCTGGAGGGAATTAATCTCAGCAAAGACAAACACTACAACCCTTAACGGACTTACCACCATTTTCTTCAGGGAAAACACTGAGTAATAAACATTGGCCTAGCCATCAAGGTTTATATCCCGTGAAGGAATAGAAAAAGTATTCAATGGTCTCTCCTATACTTAACTGTATCCAGACCCAGTTTCACAGAGTTACATCCTCCCATCTTTTCATTTAAATGACTGATTCCCTAGGCCTTTAGCTGCATCTTTGAATTTGATTAATCCACACGTAGTCCCCTTCATTTTGTATTTGTTCAAAGCTTTGCAAATAGTTACACAAAATCCACTGCCTCTCTCCATTATACCTGTTCCTGTGTCTTTTGGGAAAATTTCCGAAGGTACGAGCCTATATACGCTCCAGTTCCAACGAGGAATGGCATCACTAGACACATCAGGCTTGTTAGCTTTGGTGACACGAAGTAGAGAGAAACCAAGCAGCCAATTGTCTGAGTGAGACTTTTCAAACCCTGGAGTCCAAATCGGAAAAAAGCCAGGCAGTTAAAGCATGAAGAAAGAATGAAACAAAGCATTTTGAACACTTTCCCCATCAAACACCATCAGGACAGTGTCTAGATACAGAGTGAAGTTCTCTCAACACAGTCCCCATAAAACACTCCCAAGATTGTATAGCATTAGATTTAGGTATAGAATAAACTGCCTCAGTACTAGCTTTCCAACAGTGCCGCACCTCCTCAACAGTGACCCGCTCCCTGAATACTGACACTCAAACAGTCTGGCAGTTCCTCAGTACTGACCCTGTGACAATACTGAGGAAGCGAGAAAATAGGGGTGAAAAAACAACATTATTTGCTATTTATTGGCAACTTTAAAAGGAGATTCCTGCAGCCTCACCTGAGATATCACCAGTTTGAAGGAAGATTTAAACTCCTGAATGTCATTAGTTAAGCGGCTCACCATCTGGCCTGTTCGAGTGGCATCAAAGAATGCCATGTCCTGCCTGTGATTACAACAGGAAAAGAAAAAGGCTTGAACTGAAGCAATTCTCCCAATAGATTAATTCACAGATCCACAGACACTCACAGAATGAAGCTCAGCATTGACCTTGTAGCTGGGTGACATGGTACCACTACCCCATGGGCAGGGGTATGCCACTGTCAAGGAGAAGTATTCCATTACCCACTCAAAATGTCCTGGTATACTCCACTTCCAGTTGGGCAGGGCAAATCAATCACCAAGGGGCAGGGTACACTGTTCCCCACCCTGAAGGCAGGGGTATTTCCCATCCCAGGTGATGGGAACTCAACATCCTGAGGGAGTAGGACTCCATTTGCCACTTTGTAAGCACGAGAATTTCCCATTCTGGGAAGATGGGGAGTTGGGGGGGGTGGGTGCGGGATTCCACTTCTGTCTCCTCCTCCAGTGCAAGTAGCATTGGCCTCAGCCTTACCTGACTGCCTGTCAACTAAGTTTCTACTCGTGCATCTACACTTCCTCTGAGAACATGTAGCACTTGACCTACGTCTCCAGGGCAATTGGGGATGTGCAACAAATGCTGGCCTCTCCTTTGATGTCCCCATCCATCAAAGAAGAATTAAATGAGCTTGAGTTTTAAAAACTCTCACCAGCATATGAAAATGTTCATGCAGGAACAGAAGGTAAAAGCAGCTTCCATTCAGCCCCTCAGGTCTGATCTGCCATTCAATCATGGCTGATGTGTAGTTCAATTCCATTTACCCAAATTTGTTCTGTACTCTTGATGCCGTCACCCAACAACAATTCATCAAGCTTAGCATTTCTCACAAGTTCTCAACTTTTGCATTAGCTGTCAATTCATTCCTCTATCCAATCAATTAATTAAAAAAGTTCCATTAAATCTGCTGAACATAACTTGGCTTTCTGAAATCCAAGGTAACTGTCTTAGATTGTCTCTCATGGTTCCTCCATAACTGAACAGTACCTATTAGTTGATAGGATTCTTTACTGGGTTTAGTCAATAAAATGCTCTTAGATATTGAAAAATGGCAACAGAGAAAAGCCCTTCAGCCCTTTCAGTATGGTCCACCATGCAATACATAAGGACATCAAAAATAGAAGCAGGAATAGGTCATTTAAAGTTTTGGCAAAGATTTGTAGCTCAGGTCGTAGGTGAGATTGTTGACTTGCTTGCCAAATTGGCTTGTTCTCGTTCAGACGTTTAGTCACCATGCTAGATGGCATCATCAGTGCAGCCTCTGATGAAGCAATGTTATTCTACTCCGTTTGGAATTTATACTGTTTGGTCTGTTATGGTGAGTTGTGTCATTTACGGTTTTGATCTGTATAGGTTTGTATATGGGGTGCAATTCTACATGTCTGTTGATTGCATTACGGGTGGAGGACCATGCCTCTAGGAATTCCCATGTGTGTCTATGTTTGGCTCGGGCTACTATGGTTACTTTGTCCCAGTTAAACTGATGGCCTTCATTGTCTGAATGTACTGATAATAAGGAGAGTTCATCGTGCCATTTTGCTACTAGCCGATGTTCATGGATTCTGATGGCTAGTTTCCCTCCTGTCTGTCCGATGTAATGTTTGTGGCAGTTGTTGCATGGTATTTTGTAAACCACGTTGGTTCTGCATGTTATGGGAATGAGGTCTTTAACACTTTGTAAGCATTTGTCGGAGAGTGGCCGTGGGCTGGTGGGCCACCACGATGAACTCTCCTTAATATTGGTACACTCGACAATGAAGGCCATCAGTTTAACTGGGACAAGGTAACCATAGTAGCCCAAGCCAAACATAGACACACTCAGGAATTCCTGGAGGCATGGTTCTCCACCCGTAATGCTATCGACAAACATATAGAATTGGACCCCATGTACAAACCCATAAAGGTCAAAACCGGAAATGACACTACTCACTATAAAGGACTGGACAGTATAAATTCCAAGTGGAGTAGAATAACATCACTTCATTGGAGGCTTCACTGATGATGTCACCTAGCATGGTGACGAAACGTCTGAACAAGAATAAGCCAGCTCAGCGAGCAAGTCAACGACCTCAGGAATAGGTCATTCAGCCTTTTGAATCTGTTCTGGCTTTCAGTCAAGGTCACGGACATTCCTGTGCATTCCCGCATGCTTTAACTTGCTGAGAGATCTAAAATCTGTCGATCCTAGCCTTAAAAATATTCAATGATGGCCTCCACAACGCTCTGGAGTAGAGAATTTCAAAGACTCAAAAAAAAAACTCAAGACTTCCAAAGACTCAAACATTTCTCCTCATCTCAGTCCTAAATGCTCAGCCTCTTATCGTGTGACTGTCCCATGTTCCAGGTTTCCCAGGCAAAGGAGAAAAAAAACTCTGTTTCACCTATCAAGCCTCTTTGGCAGCTTAAATAAAAACTGAAATAAATGTGGATGCTGTAAATCAGAAATCTTTGGAATCTTGTCCATCTCAACAAGGTTACCTTTCAGTCTTTCAAACTCCAGAGAACATCAACCCAATTCACTTAGTCTCTCATAGGACAAACTTCTAACCGCTGGGACCAATCTAGTGAACCCGCACTAAATTGCCAACAGTATACACATCCCCTTCCATAAAAATGAATACAATAACTACACACAACATTATAGATGTGGTATCACCAATGCTGCATACGACTGTACAAAACTCCCCTTATCCTTGTGCTGAAATCTCCTTGTAAAAGGAGATCACCATCAATAAATCACTCATCTAGATTAAAAAACAATTATCACTGTGAAAAGCACTGGACCTTCTTGTCTCAGATGTTGGGAAGACTGAAAATTAACAAAAGTACTCACGGATTAAATCTTTCCATAATCCCTGCTATTTATTTCATCCTGTGAAACTCTGTTACATTTCTATGGCCCACATCTCTGATTTTAAATCTTGGTCCACATGGAGACCAGGGAACAGCAGGCATGGCCACTGGCAGTTGGCCACCTAAGTGGATTTGTAGACAGCATGTTACAATTTTATCTTAATGTCAAACAACACAGCGATCTCTTCAGTGCCTCAACAAGAGTCAGACCTGAGCAGAGTTGAAAACAATTCCTTCCTCAAGCTGGCAGCAACTCGCTCCCCAATTCTGGATAGGAGAGTGATGTAACAGCAAGTCAGGATTCCCTGATAAGCAGAAGACAGTAGTGGCATTATACCAGATTCAGAGCAAAACTCGCAAACATATTAAAAACACAAATTTATAAACACATTGAGTATAAAATTTAAAAGCACAATTTTGAAGGCAAAATTTTGACAAATTGGAATAGCCTGCATTTTGAATATGATGTGTCAGTGGCACACAATCTCAGATTCAAAGTGATAGTAAGAACTGCTGATGCTGGAGTCTGAGATACACAGTGTGGAGCTGGAGGAACACAGCAGGCCAGGCAGCATCAGAGGAGCAGGAAAGCTGACGTTTCAGGTCAGGATCCTTCCTCAGAAATGGGGAGGGGAATGGAGAACAGAAATAAAGAGAGAGAGAGGAAGGGTGGTGGCCCCAGCCCTCCTCTATTTCTGAGCTCCCTTCCCCCTCCCTACTTCTGAACAAGAGTCCTGAACCGAAACGTCAGCTTTCCTACTCCTCTGATGCTGCCTGGCCTGCCGTGTTCCTCCAGCTCCACACTGTTATCTTAGATTCAAAGTAATACCCCCTCTACTCTTACCAACAGAAAGTAAAGATTCCTATATCTGTTTAAACTGACAATAAAGCTCCCTCAGCACTGTCCTTTCAAACACTTCCACAACAGGGACAGCATAGAATTAGGTACAGAGTAAAGCTTCCTCCACTCTGTACCTAACTCTTTCTGAACTGAAAGTAACTCTTCTTCAACGTTGTCTGCATCAAACATCCTTAGGACAGGGGCAGCAAAGGGTTAGATATAAAGCAAAGCACCCTCTACTCTGAAAATGTAAACTGAAAGTAAAGTTTCCACAACATTGTCCCGATCAAACAGGGTAGGAACAGTACTTTTAGATATAGCTTAGAGCTACTTCCAATGGTGTACCACTGTGACCAGAGCTGGTTCCCTTATTGCTCGTCATGTGTTTAATCTATGTGGAGGAGAACCTGCGGATTTGATAAGTACATTTGAGGATGTAATGACGATTGGCAGGGTAGTAAATAGTGAGGAAAAAGGTCTTAGGTTGCCGAAAGATGCAAATGGGTTGAACACATGGGCAGAACACACGGACAAATCAGTGGCAGATGGAATTTAACCCTGATAAATGTGAGGTGATGGGGGTTGGAGAGAGAAGAAAAGGAGGGATCCTATTGTTGTAACCCACGTAGGTTCCCATGACATTAGTAGAAAGAGGGAAGAGGTTCTGCTGAGGAAATATGAGCAGCTAGGAGCTAAATTTAGAAAAAAAAATGAACCAAAAACGTAATAATAATTTCTCGATTTAACATGAGGCACAAGCAAATTGGCACAGGGTCAACAAAATTAAAGAGGTATATGCAAGACTCATACATTGGCGTGAGAGAAACAAGTTTGAATCCATGGGACATTGGTGCCAGTACTGGGGAAGGAGGAAGCTGTTCCAATGGGATGGCCTCCACCCGAAACATGCTGGGACCAAGTCCTGGTGAATTGCATAACTAGGGCTGTGAGTAGGGCTTTATATGGACGCCAGTTCCATGGAAAATTATGAAAAAAGTTAAACGGGTGGGGAGGGGCTGGCGGGGATGGGGTGTGCTCAGCACAGGTTACTAAAGTTTCCAGAACAAGCAATAGGACAGAAAGGAAGCAAAGGGTCAAGAATCTAACTTCAGATAAGGGACAACTTTCAAACACAGGAAGGAGGGTGTTGTACTTAAACGCACACAGTATATAAAACAAGATAAATGAGCTTGTGGCGCAGATTGAAATTGGCAGGAACGATGTAGCGGGCATCAATGCTGGGAACTAAATATCTAAGGATACATGTCCTATGAAAGGACAGGCAGATAGGCAAGGAGGCAGGATTGCCTTGTTAGTAAGAAATGAAATTAAGTCAATCACAAGAGTGATTTACAGTCAGAAGGCAGAGAATCTTTGTGGTCGAGTTGAGGAACTGCAAAAAAAAAAAGGGTCTGATGGCAGTTGTGTGCAGGTCAAGTGGCAGTAGTCAGGATATGGGGAAAGAAAATAAATTGGATAGAAAAGGCATGTAAGAAAGGCACTATTACAATAATTACAGGGGGCTTCAATATGCAGGTGGACTTGGGGGGGGGGGGGAAAAAAAAAAAAAAAAAATCACACTAGTAGCAGATCTCAAGAAAAGAAATTCATTCAATGTCTACTAAATGGTTTTCTTGGAGCAGCTTGTGGTAGAGCCCACCAGGGAACAGGCAGTTCTGGATTTGGTGAAGTCTATACAGACAGACTTGTTTAGGGAGTTTAAGGGAAAGGAACCCAAGGGACCAATGACCATAATGTGACAGAATTTACCCTGCAGATGGAGAGGGAGCAGCTGGCCAGATTTCATTGGAAAGGGAGCTTAGCAGGGAAGACAGTAGAGCAGCAATAGCAGGAGTTTCTGGGGATAAATCAGGAGGCAGAGCAGAAATTCATCCCAAGGAATAAGAAAGGGGAGGACAAGACAACCATGGCTGACAAGGGAAGTCAGGGACAGCTTAAATGCAAAACATAAAAGCATACAATGATGGTGGAGATTCGTGAAAAGCCAGAAGATTAGAAAGCCTTTAAAAACCAGCAGAGGATAACTAAAAAAGCAATAAAGGGAGAAGATAAAATATGAGAGTAAGCTAGCTAGTAATATAAAAAGAAGATTGCAAGAGTTTTATTAGATATCTAAAAAGGTGAGAGAGAGGAAAGAGTGGACATTGGACTGCTGGAAGATGAGGCTGAAGTAGTAGCAATGGGGAACACAGAAATGGCAGAGCAACTGAAATGGTACTTTGCACCAGTTTTCACAGTAGAATACACTAGCAACATATCAGAACTTCAAGACAGTCGGGCAGAGGTGAGTGCAGTGGCTATCACTAACAGGAGCTAAGGAAGCTGAAAAGGTCTGAAGATGGATAAATCACCCGGACCGGATTGATTAGGCCCAGATTTCTAACGGGGACAGCTGAGGGAATTGTGGAGGCATCGGTGGTAACCTTTCAGGCATTACTGGAGTCGGGGAGAGTCCCAGAGGACTGGATAATGACTAATGTAACAAGCCTGTTTAAGGGAGGGAGGCAGAAGACAGGAAACTATAGGCTGGTTAGCCTGACCTCAGTCATTGGTAAGATTTTAGAGTCCATTATTAAGGATGAGACTGCAGAGTACTTGAAACTAGATGGTAAAATACAGCTGAGTCACAACAGCTTCATCAAGGGACAATTGTCATGCTGGACAAAGTTGGAGGGGCTGCAGAGAAGATTCTCCAGGATGATGTTTTGGATGTTTATTTTAGAGGAGCTTGATATGCTTGGGTTGTTTTCTTTTCAGCAAGGCTGAGGAGGACCCAATGGAGATGTATAAGATTATGAGGGGCATAGGATGGGTGGATAGAAAGCAGTTGTTGCCTTTAGTTGAAGGGTCAATAATTAGAAGGCAAATTTTAAGGCAAAGGCAGAAGGTTTAGAAGGGATTCAAGGAAAACATTTTTCAACCAGTAGGCGGTAGGAATCTGGAATGCACAGCCTGGGTTGGAATAGAGGTAGGATATCTCACAAACTTTAGCACTTGAAAAGTCACAACATTCAAGGCTATGGACCAAGACCTGGAAAGTGGGTCAGAGCAGTTGCAATGAGCCAATGGGGCTCTTTGTGCTGTATGACTCTATTAAACCCTTATAACTGTTCCTAGGGTAGGTACTTCAAGCAAACGCATGCTTTCAGCAGGAGTTGTAAACTCAAAGCATAAACCCCATGGCATCTGGCCGAATCTTACCTGCAGAGTGTAGGTAATCATTAATTTTATACCCGGCACCTTCATGGCCCTGAAGTAACAGGCTGGGTTTGTCTGCAGGCACTGGACAAGACCATTCATCAGCTCTCCCAACAACAGTGGGATCTGAGTATTAAGCAGAGCAGCACCAAAGGCAAACTGTGAACAGAGAGAAGAAATGAAAGTGTTAGCAACAGATTCAGATAATAGTGGGTCAAGGAAGAGGAATGAATACTTTACACAGTCCTGTCATTGAATCATACAGCATAGAATGAGACAATTCAATTCATAGCACTGGCCAATTAATTTCATTCCTTCTTTGGTTCCTCATCATCCTGTAAATTTTTCTTTATTAAGTACTTATGCACTCAAGCTCAATACCATCCAGGATAAAACAGTCTACTTGATCAGCAATGCAGCTACCATCTTCAGCATTTACTCCTCTATGACCAATGCACAGCAAAAGAGGACCATTTACTGCACGCACAGCATCAAGACTCTTCTGACAGCACATTCCGAACATTTGACTACTTCCATCTAGAAGGACAAAGGCAGCAGATGCATGAGAACACCACCACCTGCAAGTTCCCCTCCAAGTCACTCACCATACTGTGCTCACCGTACTGTAGGAAGAACATGATTACATTGGAAGGGATGCATAGGCAATTTACCAGGATGTTGCCTGGATTGGAGCATCTTAGCCGTCAAGAGAGGCTGTACAGGCTTGGATTATCTTCAATATGCAGAAAAATTTCATTTACCTGTTAAATCTGTTAGAATTCTTTAAGGAGCTAACAAGCAAGTTAGACAAAGGAGAGCCAGTGGGCATGATCTATTTGGATTTCAACAAGGCCTTTCTCAAGGTGCCGTGGTTGAGGCGGCTAAATAAGATAAGAGCCCATGTGTTCTGGGTAAGGTACTCAGAGGTAGTAAGAACTGCCAGTCCTGGAGTCTGAGATAAGACAGTGTGGAGCTGGAGGAACACAGCAGGCCAGGCAGCATCAGAGGAGCAGGAAAGCTGACGTATTTCTGAAGAAGGGTCCCAACCCAAAACGTCAGCTTTTCTGCTCCTCTGATGCTGCCTGGCCTGCTGTGTTCCTCCAGCTCCACACTGTTATCCCAGGCAAGGCACTGGTGTGGATAGAGGATTGGCTGACTGACAAAAAAAATCTTTTTCAGGACGGCAGCTGGTGATTAGAGGAATTCTGCTGGGACCACAACTATTTACGTTACACATTAACAATCTAGAAAAAGTATTATTATCACTAAGTTTGCAAATGACACAGATAGGTGGAGGGGCAGGTGGTGTTGAGGAAATGGGGAGGCTGCAGAACAACTTAGATAGGCTCGGAAAGTGTGTAAAGAAGTGACAGATGGGATACGTGGGAAAGTGTGCACTTTGGTAGGAAGAATACAGGCATAGGCTTTAAATGGGAAAAGGCTTAAGAAATCTAAAGCACAAAGGGACCTGGAAGTCTTAGTTCAGAATTCTCTTAAGGTTAACGTGCAGGTTCAGTTAGGAAGGCAAATACAATGTTAGCATTTGTTTCAAGAAGGCTAGAATACAACAGCAAACATGTACTGCTGAGGCTGTATAAGGGTCTAATCAGACTGCATTTGGAATATTCCGAGAAATTTTGGGCTCCATATCTAAAGAAGGATGTGCTGGCATTGGAGGGGATCCAAAGGATGTCTACAAGAATGATGCTGGCGATAAAGGGCTTGTCATAAGAGGAGCAGTTGCGGACTCTGGATCTGTACTTGGAGTTTAGAAGGATGTGGGAGATCTGATTGAAACTTACGGAATACTGAGTGACCTGGATAGAGTGGATGTGGAGAAGACTGGTGTCCACCATGTGCAAGCCACTAGTCAGAGGTGTGATAGAATACTCCCCACTTGCCTGGATGAGTGCAGCACCAATAACACTCAAGAAGCTTCACACCATTCAGGACAAATCAGCCCACTTGATTGGCATTACAACTACAAGCATCCACTCCCTCCACCACAGACACTCAGTAGCAGCAGCATGAATATCTACGAGATGTACTGCAGAAATTCACCAAAGATCCTCATACAGCACCCTCCAAACCCACAACCAGAAGGATAAGGGCAGTAGATACATGGGAACACCACCACCTCCATGTTCCCTTCCAAGCCACTCACCATCCTGATTTGGAGATATATCGCCGTTCCTTCACTGTCGCTGGGTCAAAAACTTGGAATTCCCTCCCTAATGGCATTGTGGGTCAACCCACAGCAGGGGGATTGCAGCACTTTAAGAAGGCAGCTCACCACCTTCTCAAGGGCAACGAGGGATGGACAATAAATGCTGGCCCAGCCAGCAATGCCAACATCCCACAAAATGAATAAAAATAAAAGTAGAAGGTAGGACTCGAAAGCACAGCTTCAGAAGTGAAATGATAACTCCTTAGAACTGAGAAGAGGATGAATTTCTTCGGCCAGAGAGTGGTTTATCCATGAAACTCATTGCCGCACAGGGCCGTGGAGGCCAAGTAACTGGCTCTTGACGAGTTAGGGGATGAAGGATTACAGGGAGAAGGCAGGAGAATGGGGTTGAGGAACATATCAGTCATGATCGAGTACTGGAGCAAACTCTGTGGCCCAACAGCTTAATTCTGCTCCGATATCATATGATCTTTTAGAAAAAGGCTAAGCGAACACCTGATAGAAGCATATAAGATTATGAGGGGCAAGGACAGGATGAATAGGAAGCAGCTGTTCCCCTTGGTGAAGAGTCAGTTATGAGGGAGCAAAATTTTAAGGTGAAGGCCATGAGGCTTAGAGGGGATTCGAAGAAAAATGTTTTGCAGAGAGGTGGTGGGAATCTGGAATACACTGCCTTGGAGGGTAATAGAGGTGGGAAACGTCACAACCTTCAAAGGAGTACATCAATAAGCAACTGAAATGTCATAACAGTCAAAGCTATGGACCAAATGCTGCCAAGTAGGATGAACATTGATAGGTTGGCACAGACTCAATGGGCCAAAATGCTTCTTCTGTTCTGTACAAATCTGATTCATCCCTCTCCCCATTTATCTACCTCATTTATCCATTCCAAATTCAGGCGGATTAGTATTTCCACAAAGAAGGAATCCTTGTTCAACACTTTTACATTTGTTGGTTCTGCAGATTTGCTCATCAGGCAAATTAACTCTCTCTATTAGCTCCCTAAGATATCATTAGTGAAAGCTTTTGTGGAGTTTAACTCAAGTTTTTGTGGATCTATGATTCAATTTCTGTGAAACAGTACCGATTTTACAATGTAGGAATTGATAGTCCAGTAACAGATGTCACTGTCCTATTCAACAACAGCCAGATCGCCCGGTGTGAAAGTATGTTGCGTTGTCATGGAGACCAAAAGGCAGATCAGGCCAAAATCATTTTCCACTCCGACAGGACCTCCAGGTACGGGACAACTGCATAAATCATTCAACTGAGTAAAACAAAAAAAACTCGTAAACAAATGGAAACAACAATGAAATGACTGTGCTTCAGAATTTAATCAGCTGGACACTGAAAGCATTAATTTCCTTGTAGTTAGATAAACATTTTAGGAGCAAAATCATATTCAGTATTTCATTGTTTTTAATTACAGTAGGGAAGTAAAATTAATTTATTTGTTGGTTGGATGTGAACATTGCTGACATGGTCAAATTTGTTGCGCACCCCTAACTATCCTTGAACGCAGTGGCTTGCTCAGCCATTTCAGAGGGCAGTTAAAATTCACTGCTGTGGATCTGAAGTCACATGTCTGCTAGACTCTGGGTAAGAATGGCAGATTGCCCTCCGTAAAAAGCTTTAGTGCGTCAGATGGGAGTTTACAACAACTGATGATAGGTTCATCACTATCACTGAGACTAGCTGTCACTTCAAGATTTATTACCTGAATTTAAATTCCACCAGTCGCCATGCTAGGAATTGAATGCATGACCCCAGACCATTAGCCTAAGCCTCTCAGTTGCTAAACCGGTGATATTACCATAACATCATCCTTATCATAAAAAGCTAGCTGTTGAAGAACCTGTCAAGTTAAAATTTTCTATTACATGTGTTTTTAATTAATGCGTGTATAACATTGTGGGGAATCTTGAACTAGGGAACTCCCAATAAAAGCTGAAAAAAGGAGAGACAGTTTCTCTGACACTTGTTAGTCTGTGGAATTCTCTTTTGTAGAGAGCACTGAAGTCTGGGCCATTGAGTATGTTCAAGACAGAGTTAAATTTTTGATTCATAAAGGAGTCAAGGGTTATGAAGGTTGGATAAGATTAGGTATTGAGACCACAATCATATCAGTCAAGATCTTATTGAATAGCTGAGCAGGCTTGAGGGGACAAATGGCCTTCTCCTGCTCCTGATTCTTGTGTCATATTTACCATCGTTGATGCAAAAATTTGGTGCAGGAAAATGTATAAATTAGTTAGTATTGCACTGCTTCAATTAGGGTGCATTTTGCCTTTAACAAGAACAAATATACCTCTTTAAACATAATGAGTAATATTCTCCAAGAAGCCATCGAGGGAGCAGAGCAACATAAAGAGGTCAGCAACAACCTTGCAGACTGACTTTCTCCAGTTGCCAATCAGTCAAACTTCACTCAGCTGCCAGACATCAGAGAGAGTTAATTGTGGTTTCATCACTGTTTGATGCTCCATTGCCACATGAGCTGGGCTTCAGGTCTGCCTAGTTAGAGGACAGAATCGGGGCTGGGCAGATATTTTGCTGTGATGCGGTTGAGCAGTGGCACATGCCCAGCAGCTCAGTACAGTCTGCCATGTCCCCTTCGCCACTCCCAAAGGAAATTATGAGATGCATGGATATGGTGGCTAGCCAGGGTCTTTTTCTAGAGTTGGGGGGAGGCGGGGGAGTCCAAAACTAGAGGGCATAGATTTAAGGGGAGAGGGTAAAGATTTAAAAAAGGAACTGAGGGGTAACTTCTTCACACAAGGTGGTATGGTATGGAATAAACTACCAGAGGAAGTGGTGGAGGCAGGTACATTTACAACAGTTAAAAGGCATCTGAATGGATATATGAACAGTAAGGGTTCAGAGGAATATGGACCAAATGCTGGCAAATGGAACGAGTTCAGAATGGGATGTCTGGTCAGTGTGGACGAGTTGGACCAAAGGGTTTGTTTCCATGCTGTATGACTGTGACTGCTGGCAGAGGGCAGTGCTGGATTCTGCATTTTAAACCAACTAACCACTGACAGTCTGGAACTGGCAACTGGTTCCAAAGCAACAGGTGAAAGCAAATTGCTGGAAAATGCTTTTCAAATTTAAAGTAGTGCCTCAGAAATTAAATGAAAAATTTTCAAGCAATGTACGTAGAATATAGAACATAGAACATGGAACATTACAGCGCAGGACAGGTCCTTCGGCTCTCGATGTTGCGCCAACCTGTGAAACCAATCTGAAGCCCATCTAACCTACACTATTCCATTATCATCCATATGTTTATCCAACGACCATTTAAATGCCCTTAAAGTTGGCGAGTCTACTACTGCTGCAGGCAAGGCATTCCATGCCCTTACTACTCTCTGAGTAAAGAATCTACCTCTGACATCTGTCCTATATCTGTCACCCCTCAATTTAAAGCTATGTCCCCTCGTGCTAGCCATCACCATCGGAGGAAAAAGGCTCTCACAGCCCACCCTATCTAATCCTCTGATCATCTTGTATGTCTCTATTAAGTCACCTCTTAACCTTCTTCTCTCTGACAAAAACAGCCTCAAGTCCCTCAGCCTTTCCTCATAAGACCTTCCCTCCATACCAGGCAACATCCTGGTAAATCTCTGCACCCTTTCCAATGCTTCCACATCCTTCCTATAATGCGGCGACCAGAGCTGTACGCAATACTCCAAGTGCAGCCGCACCAGAATTTTGTACAGCTGCAACATGACCTCACGGCTCCAAAACTCAATCCCTCTGCCAATAAAACCTAGCATACCGTACACCTTCTTAACAACCCTATCAACCTGGGTGGCAACTTTCAGGGATCTATGCACATGGACACCGAGATCTCTCTGCTCGTCCACATGACCAAGACTCTTACCATTAGCCCAGTACTTTGTATTCCTGTTACTCCTTCCAAAGTGAATCACCTCACACTTTTCCGCATTAAACTCCATTTGCCACCTCTCAGCCCAGCTCTGCAGCTTATCTATGTCCCTCTGTAACCTGCAACATCCTTCCTTCCGCACTATCCACAACTCCACTGACTTTAGTGTCATCCGCAAATTTATTAACCCATCCTTCTATGCCCTCATCCAGGTCATTTTTATAAATGACAAACAGCAATGGCCCCAAAACAGATCCTTGCGGTACACCACTAGTAACTGAACTCCAGGATGAACATTTCCCATCAACCACCACCCTCAGTCTTCTTACACTAGCCAATTTCCGATCCAAACCGCTAAATCACCCTCAATCCCATGCCTCCATATTTTCTGCAATAGCCTACTGTGGGGAACCTTATCAAACGCTTTACTGAAATCCATATACACCACATCAATTGCTTTACCCTCATCCACCTGTTTAATCACCTTCTCAAAGAACTCAATAAGGTTTGTGAGGCACGACCTACCCTTCACAAAACCGTGTTGACTATCCCTAATCAAATTATTCCTTTCTAGATGATTATAAATCCTATCTCTTATAATCCCTTCCAACACTTTACTCACAACCGAGGGAAGGCTCACTGGTCTAAGCAATTAAACATCACCGTGCAAGCAGAACATGCTTTTTACAAATTTTATCAGAGGATGTGAAATTGATTGGCACGGCTGGTATTTAGTGTCCATCGATTATCGAAGTGTGTGGCTTTGTTAAACAACTGCAGTCCGTCCAGTGCAATGTACAGAGGGAAGTTCAGAACTTCCATCCATCAACCATGAAGGATCAGGGATATAGTTCCAAGTCAAAGTGGCCTGTGATTGGAGTGCAATTTGCAAAGATGGTACTGCAAAGTCTTTGATCCCTTGTTCTCAGGCATTAGTGGTTAGAGTTAAGAATACATAGGCGATTGAGACTAGCTAAATTACCCTTACAGGCAGTTGGCATGGCTGTTGTTCCTGTGCTGGAACAATTATATTCTATTCTATCTGATGTGAGAAAATGCTTGTTGAATTTCTGCAGCTCATCTTGTAGATATCACACAGTGATGTTACTGAGCATTGGTGGTGAAAGGAGTGGATGTGGTACCAATCAAGTAGGCTGCTTTATTCTGGATAGTGTCAAGCTTGTTGTTGGGGCTGTACACATCCAGGAAAGTGGGGAGTATTCCATCACTCTCCTGACTTGAGCCTTGTTGATGGTGGGTAGACAATTGAGAGACAGGACTTGCTGCTAGCTGCAGAATTCCCAGACACTGACCTACTCATCACCACAGTATTTATAAAGGTTCACTTCAGGTACCGTCAATTGTGATTCCCAGAATGTTGATGACAGGGGATTCAGCAATGCTCAACTTGTTGAACATCATGTGGAAGTGGTTAGATTCTCTTTTTGGAGATGGTCTTTGCCTGGCATGTGTGCTGCAAATGTAACATGCCAGTTATCAATCCAAGCCTGAATACTGTCCAGGTACTCTTGCATGTGGGCACAGACTACTTCATTATCTGAAGAGTTGTACATGGGACTGAATGCAATAATCTGTGAACATCCATGTCCACTTAAATGCAAAAAAAAAACAAAAGGCCCTGATCTTAGTATGTAGCTGAGCAAGCCCAAAGGGACAAATGGCACACACCCCAGCTCTCATCTCTTAGGATCTTATGATCTCAGCATTTTTTTATTCATTAACAGGATGAGGGCGTTGCTGGCTTGGCAGCATTTATTGTTGATCATTGCCCAAAGGGCAGTTCAGAGTCAACCACATTGCTGTGGGTCTAGAATCACGTGTAGGCCAGACCACGTAAGGATGGCAGTTTCCTTCCCTAAAGGATATTCGTGGACCAGATGGGTTTTTCCAACAATTGGTAACGGTTTCACGGTCATCATTAGATTCCTAATTCCAAATATTTATTGAATTCAAATTCCACCATCTGCCACGGCAGGATTCGAACCTGAGTCCTCAGAACATTACCAAGGTCTCTGGATTAATAGTCTAGCGATAATACTACTAGACCATCTCCCCTCCAAATTATGGAGTGGGCCTCGTTAAAAGCCACATACACACAATCAGTTGAATGGCCACCTCATGTGTTGTAACCGTCTTGAAGATGTCCTTCTTAGTCTCACCATTTCTTTAAATTACTTTCTGTTGCACCCATTCCCTTGTCGCTCTCTTCCCAGAATCTATAAGCCAGGAATGTTACATTAGTCTACCATTAACCAATGTCTGCAAAGTAAGAATAAGACAGCATCACCTGCAAATTCCCCTCCAAGTCACACACCATCCTGACTTGGAAATATATCACTGTTTTCTCAGCACTGCGAGGTTAAAAATCCTCAAACCTCGCTCTCTCACAGCACTGTGGGTGTCCTCACACTGCATGGACTACAGTTGCTCAAAAAGGCAGCTCATCACCACCTTCTCCAGGACAATAAGTATGAGCAATAAATGCTAGCTTTGTCCACACCGTCAGATATACTTGGAACTACTTCTCAATATGCCTCAGATCACATTTGGTCAGCTGATCTCAGAGTATAGTTACTTACAAGTATTGCCCAGATCAGAGCGGTAAATTCAGGGCGAAGAAACTTCCAAAACTCCTTCCAGTTAAATTCAGGAACAGGTTGCTGGGATTTAAGACCTTTACACCTCTGTTCCTCTTCACACTGTGCGATGTTGTTATGGAATCGCAGTCCTAGAGTTATTAGCCCAGGAGAGGTTGCCAACAGGAAGCTATGACGACTCCTCACTGGGCCACATAGCCAGCCATACACACGCTGTCTGATGCTTTTTCCTGACTTGTACAACAGCTGGAAAATGGAAGTACATTCTGAAACCTTTATGGCCAGAGGGTATCTCCAACATGGCTGACCCCAGCTCAGACAGATCCTGCAGAGAAAAAAAATTTAAAACTTAAACAAGTTAACTTAAAGCAAGAATTATGCAGGTTCAGAAATGCTGCCAAATTTGTGAACGACCCCAGCCCTATTGCCTTACTGTGCTCCTCCAACAGCCCTATCTCATTATACTCCCGAGTCCCTTCACCCATTGGTCCTCTCACGGCCCCACATCCTACATGTCACCCTCCCACAATCCTACCTCCTCAATGCGCCATCCCACAGCCCCACCTTATTATGACACGGACATTCCTCCTGCCACTGCCCCTTCCATAGGTCCGGCTCCTCTCTGTGACACCCACTGCCCCTACTTCTCAATGAGCCCCTCAAAACCCTCCTCACTTTACTCTCCCATATTCCCATCACCTCAACTTCTTACTGATGCCCTGGGGCCATCCAGGAACTGCAACCATCTTCCTCTACACTGGATATATTCTAACCAGTGAAGAGTTACCTCCAATACCCATTGTTTCCAGTTTTTCTCCACTGCACATGTTCATATGAGGCCAACTTCAACAAGGGATCCTCCGAAATGTCGACCTTCATCCTCAACTGAGGATTCCCCAGCACCGTTGTCGACAGGGCCCTCAACTGGGTCCAGCCCATCTCGTGCATGTCCGCTCTCACTCCTTCTCTTCCCTCCCGCAACAGCGACTGGGTTCCCCTCTTCCTTACCTACCATCCCACCAGAATCCACATCTAGAAGATCGTGAGACACCATTTCTGCCATTTCCAGCAAGATGCCACCATCGGACACATATTCCCCTCCCCTCCCCTCCCTTGTTCGCCTTCCGCAGGGACCATTCCCTCCGGGACACCCTGGTCCACTCTTCCTTCACCCCCAACACCATTCCACAGCGCCTTCCCCTGCAGCGGCAAATATGCAACATCTGCCCATTTACCTCCCACCTCCTCAGTATCCAAGGGCCCAAACATCCCTTCCAGGCAAAGGAGCACTTCACCTGCACTTCCTACAATCTAGTCTACTGCATTCGCTGCTCACAATGTGGTCTCCTCTACACTGGGGAAACGAAGCATAGACTGGGTGACCGCTTCACAGAACATTTATGTTTTGCTCGCAGAAAAGACCCATCCGCCTAGCCGAACTCGTCCTCACCCTCAACAACTTTTCTTTCAATTCCTCCCACTTCCTACAAACAAAGGGTGTGGCCATGGGTACCCGCATGGGTCCAAGCTATGCCTGCCTCTTCGTAGGTTATGTGGAACAATCCCTCTTCCGTACCTACACTGGCCCTAAACCCCACCTCTTCCTCCGTTACATTGATGACTGCATCGGCGCCGCCTCGTGCTCCCACGAGGAGCTCGAACAGTTCATCCAATTCACCAACAC
>JAHRHZ010000053.1:26566541-26650618 GCA_024137785.1 Ginglymostoma cirratum
CCCCCTCTCTCCCTATTTATTTCAGAACCCTCTTCCCCTCCCCCATTTCTGATGAAGGGTTTAGGCCCGAAACGTCAAGTTTTCCTGCTCCTATGATGCTGCTTGACCTGCTGTGTTCATCCAGCCCCATGCTTGTTATCTCGGATTCTCCAGCATCTGCAGTACCTTTTATCTCAGTTAACACACCACCCTGTTCCCTGGCCAACATCTGTGTCCCTGGCTTTATAAAGTGCTTCAGCGAATCTCAGCGCAAGCCGGAAGAATAATACCTCATTGTCCACTTGGGGACCCTGCAGCCCTCCGGTCTCAATAGAGTTCAATCATTTTAAGGCCTAAACTCTCCCACGTCCTAGCTCCCTACCCCACACACCAGGCCTTGTCATCACATAGCCTGCCATTACACATTACCCATTAACAACCATTCACCTTCCTAGCCAGATCGTTATCAACACCTTTGTCTATCCAACTGTTTTTCTCTCTCTTCAGGCTCTATCCTATTGTTTACTCCCAATCCCATCCCCCTCCCAATTTTCTGCACATAAAACAATGGTTTCCCAGCTACCATCAGTTCTGGGAACGGGTCAACGGACCCGAAAATTAACACTGCTGTTTTTCTTCACAGATGCTGCCAGACCTGCTCAGATTTTCCAGCAAGTTCTGTTTTTATTCCTTTTTGTTAGGGCTCCTCAAGGGCACGTTTGACCAAGTGTAGCACCGGTGTCAAGGGTGGGCACTCTCACCTCTGGCATTTAGCTCTTTTGCCTGTGTTTGAATCAAGGTTATAATAATGTTTGGATTCATGGGGCTCTGCAGAACCCAAGGGAGAACAGTGAGCAAATTATCAGCAACAAAGCACTCTCTGACAGTACTGTTAACAACTCTTTCCAGCAGACACATAGCATTATCCACAGCCTTGGCCTTTTTCAAAAATTATTATTCACTGGTGGGATGTGGGCCTGTCTAGCTGGGCCAGCATTTATTGCCTGTCCCTAGGCACCCTTGAGAAAGTGGTGGTGAGCTGCCTTCTTGAACCGTTACAGTCCATGTGCTGTAGACAGACCCACAATACCCTTAGGGAGGGAATTCCATGATTATGTCCCAGAGACAGTGAAGGAATGGCAATATATTTCCAAGTCAGGATGGTGTGTGGTTTCCTTTAGGGAAGAAAACTGCCAGCCTTACCTGGTCTGGCCTACATGTGACTCCAGACCCACAGCAATGTGGTTGACTCTTAACTGCCCTCTGGGCAATTAGGGATGGGCAATACATGCTACCCTCGCCAGTGACACTCTCATCTCGTGAGTGAATAAAGAGGAAAAAAAAATGGAGAGGAACTTGCAGGTGATGGAGTTCCCAAGTGTCTGCTGTCCTTGTCCTTCCAGGAGGGATCATGGATTTGGAAGATGCTGTCTAAGAATCTTTGGTGAGGCTCTGCAGTGCACCTTGTACTTAGTACACAATGCTGCTACTGAGCACTGGTGGTGGAGAGTGGATACTTGCACATATGGTGCCAAACAAGCAGGCTGCTTTTTCCTGGACAGTGTCAAGCTTCTTGAATGTTGTTGGAGCTGCACCCATCCAGGCAAGTAGGGAGTATTCCGTCACACTCCTGACTCGTGCCTTGTAGATGAAGGACAGACTTTGGGGAGTCAAGAGGTGAGTTATTTGTCACTGTATTCCTAGCTTCTGACCTGCTCCTGTAGCCACTGTGTTTGATAAGTCCAGCAGAGTTTACGGTGAATGGTAACCGCCTGGATGTTGATAGTAGGGAACCGAGTAATGGGAACACTATTGAATGTCAACAGGCAAAGGTTAGAATGTCTTTTATTAGCTTGTCTGTTGCCCAGATCTGATCTCATTCCAGCCTTTGTTCAAACGTGGACAAAAATTCCAGAGTTGGACAAGGACTGCTTCTGCAGCTGAGGAGTGGCAAATGCTGCTAAGCATTGTGCAATCATTGGTGAGTATGCCTACTTCTGACCTTACGATGGAACGAAGTTCATTGATGAAGCGGCTGAAGATGGTTGAGCCTAGGCAACTAGCCTGAGGAACTCTTGCAGGAATGTCCTACAGTGGAGACAACTGACCTAAAATAACCATCTTCCTTTGAGCTAGATATGACTCTAACCATCAGGCAATTTGTCCCAAATTTCTATTGATATCAGTTTTGCTCAGGCTCTTCGATGCCACCTCCATCAAATGTCTCCTCGATGCGAAGGACTGTCTATATCTGGAACCCAGTTATTTGTCCATATTTGAATCCAGGCCATAATGAGATCAGGAGCTGAGTGGCCCTGGGGCAACCCAAACTGGGCATCACTCAGCAGGTTATTGCTGAAAAGGTGCTGTTGGATAGCTTCCATCGCTTTACTGAAGACAGTAGAATCATGGAACCCCTTCAATGCAGGAGGCCATTCAGCCATATGAATATGCATCGATGCTACAATGAGATCCCACCCAGACCCAGCCCCCTACCCTATCTCTGTAACCTCACATTTACCATGGCTAATCCCCCTAGCCCACACATTCCTGAACACTACAGACAATTTCAGCATGGCCAATCCACATAGCCTGCACATTTTGGACTGTGGGAGGAAATTGGAGCACCCAGAGGAAAGCAACACAGCCACACAGGGAGCACATGCAAACTCCAAACAGACAGTTGTCCAAGGGTGGAGTTCAGTCGTGACATTGCAGATTGTGGTACAGCATGATTCTGCTACTTCTGATGGCACACTGCATCTAATAGATGCTAAATGGGGCAGACTTTGAACAGATCTAGCAACTCAAGACTGGGCATCTATGAGGATGTTCATTTCATAGCCTGGCAGTTGTCAAATCTTTTAAACTTTCATTTTCCATGACGGTGGCGAAGTAGGGCTCTTGAGCTGGAGCTCGTCTCCTCTGAATGCTTTTCTTCTTTTCACGTTCTTCTTTTCCTCTACTTACTTTCTAGAGGGAGCTCAGTTGTGGAGGCAGTGGCAGCGATGGCAGCAGGTGGGGGCCCAGAGCAGGGACTTATGCTGTCAGTCATGAGGCAGCTGGTGTGCCCAGGCAAACCCTGACAGTTGGCAAAGTTGCGGTTTTGTTTGAGGTGCAGAGTGCAGAAGTGGCTGGGGACCTGGAGAGGTAACACAGCAGGACTCTAGTAGTCTGCAGCAGAGTGGCTGGTGAGCCTGAGTTGTGATAGGCAGTGAGACAGCAGCAAGCTCAGCGCAGGGGAGATGATCCCTCGTGGAGGGGGGGAAAAAAGATGATCCCTCATGAGGAACCCCAGCATGGAGCGACTGCAGGCCCATGGCTAAAGAAGGACTGTAATTTTTAAACTTAACTTTATTTTTGTATTTACTACATTATACTGAGAAAAGCTATAATGTTGAACTTTTAAATTATTTCTTTATTATTCTGCTTTATACCTACGCTCTTATACCTAGGTACCTAGTACCTAAGATGGCACTGTGAATGGCAACATTGCAAACTTTTCTTCATACTGCAGTATCCCTGTACTTGAGTACAAGTGGCAAAAAAAACCTAATTATAATTGCAATTACCATCAAGCCAAGGGATCAACACTGATTCAACAGAGAATGCAGGAGGGCATGCCAAGGGTACCATCGGGCATACCTGAAAATGAAGTGAAGCTACCAAACAGGATTACTTGCATGCTAAACAGGATAAGTAACAAGAGAAAGACATAGCTCGGCAATCTCATAATCAATAAACAGATCTAGGCTCTGTAATCTTGCCACATTCAGTCAAAAGATAAGGCAGAAGCATTCGCAGCAATCTTCAGCCAGAAGTGACGAGCGGATGATCCATTTCAGCCTCCTCCAGTGGTCTTCAGCATCAGATACCAGTTTTCAGCCAAGTCGATTCACTTGGCGTGATATCAAGAAATGGGGGGAGGCACTGGCTATTGCAAAGACTACGGGCCCTGACAAGATTCATGCTCCAGAACTTGCTGGTCCCAGAGCCAAGCCCTTCCAGTACAGTTACAACACTGGCACGTACCCAACAATGTGGAAAATCGCTCAAGTACGTCTTGTATATAAAAAGCAGGACAAATGTAACCCGGCCAATTACCACCCCATTAGTCTAATCTCAACCATCAGTAAAGTGATGGAAGGTGTCATAAACAGCACCTGCTCAGCAATAACCTGCTCAGTGACACCTTGTTTGGGTTTTGCTAGAGCCACTCAGCTCCTGACCTCATTACAGCCTTGTTTAAAACATGGACAAAAGAGTTGAATTCCAGAGGTGAGGCGAGAGTGACAGCCCTTGACATCAAGGAGACCTAGAAAAACTGGAATCAGTGGGTATCGGGGCAAACTCTTCGCTATTTGCAGTTATACCTGTTGCATAAGAGTATGGTCATAATTGTTGGGAGGTCAGTCATCTCAACTCCAGGACATCTCTGCAGGAGTTCCTCAGGGTAGTATCCTGGTGCCAACCACCTTCAGCTGCTTCAACAATGACCTTCCTTCCATCATAAGGTCAGAAATGGGGATGTTCATTGATGGTTGCATGAGGTTCAGCACCATTCGCAATTTCTCAGATACTGAAGCAGTCTTTGTTCAAATGCAACAAAATATGGACAATATCCAGGCTTGGGCTGACAAGTCACAAGTAGCATTTGTGCCACACAAATGCCAGGCAATGACCACCTCCAATAAGAGAGAATTTAACCATTGCCCCCTTACAACTGAATCCCCCACTGTCAACGTCCTTGGCATTACCATTGACCAGAAATAAAACTGGACTCACCACATAAACACAGTGACTACAACAGCAGGTCAGAGGCTAGGAATACTGCAGCGGGTAATTCACCTCCAGACTCCCCAAAGCCTGTCCACCATCTACAAGGCACAAGTCAGGAGTGTGATGGAATGCTTCCCACTTACCTGGATGGGTACAGATCCAACAACACTCAAAAAGCTTGACACCATCCAGGACAAAGCAACCTGCTTAATTAGCACTATATCAACAAGCATCCACTCCCTCCACCTTCGACCCATTTTTGGAAGAAATGAACCCCTCTAAAGAAAACTCTTTGAGCGGCAGTGCAGCATTATCGAGCTGAATGGCCTATGCTTTATGGTCTAATCTGGTTTGTGATCTTGGGAGGTAACAGTGGCCCAATACATGCCAGATTCATAGCATCCAGAAGAAGCTAAAGAACTGCGGATTGCTGGAAAAGCTCAGCAGGTCTGGCAGCATCTGTGAATAGTATTCCTAGCCTCTGAGATAGTAGGAACTGCAGATGCTGGAGAATCTGAGATAACAAGGTGTAGAGCTGGATGAACACAGCAGGCCAAGCAGCATCAGAGGAGCAGGAAGGCTGATGTTTCGGGCCTAGACCCTTCTTCAGAAAGCTAACCTCTGTTTTGTTTCTGGTCAATGGTAACCCCAAGGATATTGATAGTGGGGGATTTCATGATGGTAACACCATTCAGGTCTGAGGAAGGGCCACTGGACCTGAAATGTTAACTCTGATTTCTCTTCACAGATCCTGCCAGACCTGCTGAGCTTTTCCAACAATTTCTGTTTTTGATTCACAAGAGGCGCTTTGCCTCGTCTAGTCTGCACCTACAAAACAAAACTATTCTAAATCTGCACTAGTCCCACTCTGCGCACTTGACCTCATTAACCTTGAATATTATGACATTTTAAGTGCTCATCCCAGTGCTTTGTAAAGATTGTGAGGTTTCCACCTCAACTACCTTCCAGACAGTACACCCCACATTCCCACCACCCAAAAAAAAGTTTCATCAAATCCCTTCCGAGGTGATCTAGCGCTGCCACTGGCCTCAGAGTCGGGTGCTACCATTCCCAGTGCTACTCTAATGGGGATGAGATAACACAGTGGGGAGCTGGAGGAGCACAGCAGGCCAGGTGACGTTCTGTGTAACGTTCTGTGTAACGTCAGCTTTCCTGCTCCACACTATGTTATCTCTGACTCCAGCACAGGCAGTTCTCACTATCTCTGCTGGGGATGAAGTTCGTTTTGCCTGATCAAAAATGGTTGCCGGGAACTGTAGTTCTCCTCATCACGCCTTCCCATTGAAGTAGACGCTGATGGTGAGACAGCGGAACTACAGCTCCCAGCATGCCCCGCAAAACACAGCGTTTCCTACCCCCCCCAAAACATACCTGCTGGCGCCGGTCCTGCCGCCCGTTCGCGGATGTGTATTAATGGAACGGATGGGGAACAACCTCCGAGTCTTCACGCCGTTCCTCAGACACAGGTGAAGCATTGCAGATGATATGAACGGAAAAGAACCGCGATCGAATCTCGTTGAAGGAGGGAAGGCTGAAAATCACTCAACACCGTTTCCCCAGCAACGCGGGCAGCACCATCTTTAATCCGCCCACAATCCAGAGCGAGGCCGGCTCGTTTAGAATGAATTATTTTCATTCTGGGTGCGGTTATCTTTTTTCAAAGTTGACGGTGGCTGAATCTGATTTGAGTTGAGAAAGAAGACAAGATGGTGGTGGTTTGTTTTAATTTATTTCTGTTGACAGCGAGGTAACGGTGGAGGTCAGAGGTCGTATCTGTGTGACGTCAGTGGCGAGATCTGTCATTTGTGTTGGGTTGTTGTGGAGGAAGAGAGGGATAGATAGAGAAATTAAAAGTTTGCGGAGAAAGCAATACGTATATAGAAGGGAGGCGAGAAAAAAATACAAGGGTACTATAGAGAGGAGAACAGACCAGAGAAAGAGATAGAAGAGCATGCAGAAAGGTCGAAAGAAAAGGAGTAAGATACAAGGAGAAATAGTGAAATACAGATAAAGAGCGAGAGAGAAAAGGAGAAAGATACAAGAGGCGAGACAGTAAATTACAAAACACTTGCAAGCGATACAGGGGACGAGTACAAAGCGAGAGAGAGAAAAAAAAATCATACGGGGAGTGAGATTGATGTGGGTGAGAGAGAACGCACAACCAGCGGAGGAAGCAATACAAAGGCAGAGGAATACAGGCACAGAGAGTGGAGGAAAATAAAAGGCCTAAAAAGACAAAGGGAAGGATAAAAGGAAAATGAGGCGCGTGTAACTATTTTTTAAAAAAAGTCAGGAAAACGGGCAAAAAAACTAGAGTGAGGAAAAGCAACCCAAAGGAGCAAGAGAGGGAAGGTTAGCTGGTGATATATATAGAACACACAAAACTGAGAGGAAAAAAAAGGGGAAATATTGAGAGGGAAAATAAATTGTTAGAAGAATAGGGGAGCTCAAGAAAAAGACCGGCAAAAATCAAAGGGAAACAAATGAGGATAACAGATAGGAAGATCAACAGTCAAATGAAACATTAGAGAGAAAAAACACTAGGTAATGAGAAGGGAGCAAAGAGACAAACACAGAATCTGAAGAGCAGCAAGGAGAGGAAAGAAGAAAGAACAGTAGTAGAGAGCCAGGCAGTGAGCAAGAGTAAGACTCAGGGAGTAGCAATCAACAGAGTGCTGACACTACATGAAAAGAAAGAGAGGCTTCCAATCCCAGAAGGAAAATAGAGAGGGCTTAGATCACAACAAGAAAATACTGCAAAACAACTTTTGGGAATTACAGAGGAAAGTGACAGGGGAAAGTATAAGGAATGCGATGTAAACACCAGGCAGATATAAATGGACTACATGCGGAATATAAATAGTAGCACAAATACTGCAAGAAGAGAGACACTGTCACACCGTATTACAAAGAGCAAGAGGAGTTCAGAAACCAGGAAGACAGCAGCAAGAAAACTGACACAGCAAAATTCACCAGAAGCAGGCTAGTTGGATTCTGTAGGAAGTCAAAGGAAGGACTACTGGACATTTACCTGTGGTTATAAAACTAAACAGGAGCAAGAGAGACACATCAGGAAAATATTGAAGAGTGGACAAGAGACGAGGAATTGGAGGCCTGAGAGAGAACAGTTTACTCCGAGCGTTTAACTGACAGACATATCTTCACATCTCTTTGAGTGGTATGGAAGTGATGAGAGTGGAGAGGAAGCAGGGAATCTCTAATGCTCACCATTAGACCATGAAGAGAGAGAGAGAGTTCAGTAAGGACGAGAAAGATGACAAATTGTATTGCTGTTAGATAGGCAATGACTGTTGGCTGCACAGTCTGCTCTGCTTATTGGATGCTTTAACAAGGGGAAGGCTGAATTGTTTAGCGTGTCAGAGCTTTGATCTTCAAGTGACGGGAACGCAGTGGAGGGGGAAGAGGGACTGCACGAGATGAAACAGTCTATTCGGAGCATGACTCAAGGTAAGGACCAGAGCCATGTGCTTTTTGTATGTTGTTATGGAATGAAAAGGAGATCCAAAGGTCCCGTGTTACGAATATAGAGAAACAGCTGCTGCCAAGTCTGTCATGAGGCTGTAATGCAATCCAGCGTTTCTGCAAGGGCATTCTGAAAACAGAGAAGCTGACCTTGGCTGTGCTACTTGCCCACTTCATGGGATGTTTACTATCTGGAGAACACCCACCCCCACCACCCGCGTTGCATGCAGGCTCATGTCATTCAGAGGGCTGAGCCACCCTGGGTCTGTGCTGAGTCAGCTGGTCTCGGCCTGGGTGCAAGTTTCATTAAGCTCTGTGTCATCTGGGTAAGGGAGGGAGGAAGGACAATATAGCAGGCATCTGCTTTGTGATGCTGGTAGCAACTTTATGTGGAGTACTGATGTTGAGTGATACCAATGACAAAGTTATAAAGGCTCACCCATGGAAATTGGCCCCTCGGGCCCGAAATCCTAGCCGACCCCTAGTCATAGCTGTTCGTTCACATTGTGCTGTTGTGATGCAGCTGTCTGTTTGCATCTGGGTTCAGCTATTTCACAGTGGAGTTTTACTGTTAACTTTGAGTGGTGCAATATTTAGGTGGGACAAGAAAGCGGATTGGATTCTAACTTAAAGGGCTGCAAGCCCTTTATTTAGCAGGGGTGGTATACCTTGGATAATAATCCACATTGATTTAAGAACTAAATTGGTGTCAGGATTAGCAACGGATTGAGAGATTCAAAGTGTTCAAAGTCTTCAAAGATTCAAAGTCTTCAAAGTGCTCCCACCTCACTCTGCTGTCACTTCCAGATAGCACAAGAGGCTTGAAAAGTCACTGTCATTGTGATGTACAAGGTAAAGGTATACTAGATTATTGTCTGGGAGCTACCTCCCTCATTCATTACTTTGCAGTTAAGATAACACCATAAAACATAGGAGTAGAATTAGGCCCTTCAGCCCATCGAGTCTGCTGCATCATTGAATGAGATCATGGCTGATCTGATAGTCCTCAACTCCACTTTACTGCCTTGCCCCATAAAATTTTGATTCCCTTACTGAGTAAAAATCTGTTTATCTTGGCCTTGAATATATAAATGACCTGAACCTGACTGCACTCTGTAGTAGAGAATTCTGCAGATTTACTACCCTCTGATAGAAGAAATTACTCCTCAATTTTTGCTTAAATGTGCAACCTTTCAATGTCCACCCAGTTAAGTCCCCTCAGGATCTTTTTCGTTTCAGTTAAGTCACTCCTGACTCTCATAAACTCCAGAGTTAGCCTGTCTAACTTTTTCTCATAAGACAATCTGCCCATTCCAGGTATTAGGCTAGTAAACCTTTGCTGAACTGCTTCCAATGCATATCCCTTCTGTGAGTACAGTGACCGGTGCTGTATATATTACTCCAGATGCCGTCTCACCAAAGCCCTGTGTAACTAAAGCTTAACCTACCTGCTGTTGCATTCAATTTCCCTAGCAGTAAAATATCCTATTAGCTTTCCTGATTACTTGCTGTGCCTGCATACTAACCTTCTACGATTCATGCACTAGGACACCCAGATCACTCAGCATCTTTGAGCCCTGCAATCTCTCATCATTTAGATAATTCTTTTTATTTTCTCTACCATATTGATAATTTCATACTTTCCTACATTATACTCCATTTACCAGATCTTTGCCCAATCACTTAACTTATCTATATCCCATTATAGACTCATTACATCCTTCTCACCTCCTTATCTATCTTTGTGTTATTAGAAAATTTACTTCCTTTACTTCAGGCCCTTCATCCAAATCATTTTCGTAAATTAGAAAGAGTTGAGGCTGCGGCACCAACCCCTGTGACACATCACTTGTGACATCTGCCAGCCTGAAAAAGACCCTATTGTTCCTACTGTCTGCTCTCTGTTAGCCATCCAATCCTCTATCTATGCTAATGTGTTACACCCAACACCATTAGCTTTTATTTTCTGCATTGACCTTTTCTGCAGTGGTACCTTCTCAAATGCATCTGGAAATCCAATTGCAGTACATCCCCTTCATCTACAGCAAAAGTTGCTTCTCCAATAAATTAGTTAAATGCAATTTCTGAAAAAAAGACTGAAAGAACTGTGGATGCTGTAAGTCAGGATCAAAAACAAAGTTGCTAGAAAAGCTCAGCAGGTCTGGCAGCATCTGTGAAGGAAAAAACAGAGTTAACGTTTCAGGTCCGCTGACCCTTCCTCAGAACTGAGCTGAGCTTTTCTGGCAACTTTGTTTTTGTTGTGGTGTTGTTGTTGTAAATGCAATTTCTGTTTGCCAGAACCATGTTGGTTCTGCCTGATTACATTGATCTTATCCAAGTGCCCTGTTGTAACGTCTTTAATAATAGCTTTGAACATTTTCCCTACGACAGATTTTAAGGTAGCTGGTCTGTAATTTCCTGCTTTCTGCCTCCATCCCTTTTTGAGCAAAGGAGTTACATTGGAAAATAGCTGATCTAAAGAACCTTCCCCAAAGCTCATGAATTTTGGAAAACTAAAACTAACACATCCACTATCTCACCAGCTACTTTTAAGATGTGAGGATGAAATCCATCAGGACCTGGGAACTTGTCAACTTACAGCTCAAACAATTTACTCAGTACTATTTCTAGTAATTGTAATTTACTTGAGTTCCTACATCCCTTTCACTTCCTAGTTAATGGCTATTTCTGGGATAATACCTGTACCCTGTCTAGTAAAGCCTGACCCAAAATATCTGTTCAGTTGGTATGAAATCTCTTTATCCTACATTACTAATTCCTTGTTATCAGGCAAGTGTCAGAGTTTTGAGGGTAGGTGGCCAGAGAGTAGCTTATCTTGCTCTAAGGAGTCCTGTGAGCTACCTGAATGAGTTGGACTTGTCATTTCTTGCAAAAGTGAGTAGGAACCTTGAAGCAACTAGACAAGGCTGTGAATGAGCCCTTTCTATCTGAGCAACATTGTCTCTGTTAGGTTTTACAAACTCCTCAGAGATGGACCCTTTCCTGCTTTAAGGACTAATTCAACACAGAACTCTTTCCAAACAAGGAGCAGAATTTCAAATAATCAGAATGCAGGCTTTTCAGCTGCAGCAGACCATGTTTGTGTTTCCTCTCTCTGAGTAGTATTCCAATCCTATCTACTTACCTTGCTCCCATACCCCTTTACCCTCTTCTCCCCCACTCTCTTATCTCACCTGTTGTTCAATTTTGTCAGGGATCCTGCATCAGTCACAGACTTGGGCAGTGAATTCCAAAGCCTCTCAAACCTGTGGGTAAGATTTTGTTCTGCTCTTGTTCTTAAATCTCTGAGATTTGATCACCTCTGTGTCACCCTACAGCACTAAAATAGTATCTTTGTATCTGCTGTGACACATTCTTCATAATTGTCAACATCTCCATCAAATTACCCCTTCATCTCCTGTTCTCAGCTCCAATTTTTCATACTAGACAGTATCCTGGAAATTTATCCCTCCCCACCTTGAAGGCATCAAAATTCTTCCGACAGCGTGGAACCCAAAACTGCAACGTGTCGTCCAAAAGCAGAACATCTGTCAGGGTAGCACTCCTTCAGCGCTGACCCTCTGGAAGTGCGGCACTCGCTCAGCACTGCAATCAAATGATTGGCCTAAATAATGCACTCAAACCTATGTGGTGGGACTTTAATACCATGACTTCCTGACTTCAACACAGAGTGCTACTCACTGAATCCTGGCTGATTCAGTAACAGCCTCTAATTGTACCACTGTTAATGTTATAAACATCACAAAGCACTTGTCAGGGTGTCTCTAAAGCAATCTTTGCATTCAAGATGCGTGAGACAATACTGATATAGGTGATCAAAACTTTGTGAATGTGGTAGTTTATGAAGTGTTTTAAGTGGGGATGCAGGAGCAGATAGATCTGGGAGGCATTGATGGGCCATCTTTGTGCTGGCGAGCTATAATAAATGGAATTCAACTATTCACAATACATATCAGTGAATTGGATGAATGAATGAAATTTAAATTTGCTGTTGACTCAAAGTAGGAAGAGAACATGAAGCTGTGCTTCCCAAAGAATGCTGGAGTCATTAATTCCTTGACCAAAATTATACTCACTCACACACACACACCCCTCCCTCCCTGTTGTGAAGATCTTCCATTCTCAAAATGTGAACCACTGACAAAGAGTTTCCCAAGGTCGTGTAAGTGGATAGAAATATCTCAGATGGAGTATAATGTGAGAAAATGTGAAGCTGTTCACTTTAACACAAAGATTAAAGAAGAGATTATTATTTAAAATGAAGAGACTGCAGAATGCTGCTCTACAGGGGTATTGGCATGTCCTTTTACATTAGCCAGTAAATGTTCGTGTGCAGGTGTAGCAATGAATTAGGTTTACTGCAAGAGGAATTGGGTACAAGTTTCATTAAGTATGGCTCGGATTTAGGATAGCAGGCTGAAATTAAGGGCTACTGTTCCTAGCGTTATCGTCCATGTTGACAGAAAGCACACTTCGGGTTTCTGTACTTAACAAGAATGACCATTTA
The DNA here is from genome assembly GCA_024137785.1 of Ginglymostoma cirratum. NCBI lineage: Eukaryota > Metazoa > Chordata > Chondrichthyes > Orectolobiformes > Ginglymostomatidae > Ginglymostoma > Ginglymostoma cirratum. The sequence goes on from JAHRHZ010000053.1 coordinate 26,579,332, forward strand.
TTACAAATTAACAGGTTCTAGCTATAGCTCAATGACTGTATACAATTACAACATTTAAAAGGCATCTGGATGGGTATATGAATAGGAAGGGTTTAGAGGGATACAGGCAAAATGCTGGTAAATGGGACTAGATTTATTTAGGATATCTGGTCAGCATAGATGAGTTGGACCGAAGGGTCTGTTTCCATGCTGTACAGCTCTGTGACTCTAGGTAAATAATTATGGACTAGCAAGCTATAATTCAAGATTTTTTTTAAAATGTTGCCGTCCTGGACCCTCTTTGTTTGTTATCTCATCAAATTCTCCAGCAAGTTAGTTATGATGTTCCCCCAAGAAGTCTATACTGGTTTTTATTAATTAACTCATATTTGTCCAATGTGATTATTCATTTTAGCCATTCAATTGTTTCTAGAAGTCGCCCCACCACTGGTCTGTATTATCTGGGTTTACGCTTGCATCCCTTTTTGAACAAAGGTGTGATGCTTACAATTTTCCAGTCCTGATCCTAAGGAAGACTGAAAATTATGACCAGTACCTCACCAATTTCCACTCTTTCTTCCCTCCTTGGATTTAGGAAGATGAGATTTATCCAGTTCTGGTTCCATGTTAATTTTAAGTACAAACAACTTATCCGGTACTTGTTTCTTACCTTTTTAAACCCTTCTAATGTTCAAATTACCTCTTGATTCACCATGACGTGGCAATATCAACTTCCTTAAAGACTGATATATAAATTTAATTTAAATACAATATTAATTTAGTACTTAATAAGCAATACTCCACCTCTCTGTAAATTTCCATTTTGGTCCTTAACCACTTCAGATCCTCCTCTCATCACTCTTTTACGACCTGTATGTTTATACAAAACATTTGGATTGCTTTTTAGCAATCTGCTAGTCTTTTATTTACTTTGTCAATGCCCCTCTGAACCTTCCACGTTCAGCTGTCCCAAGTGTATTATCCTTCTGACATCAGTCAGAAGCACACTTTTTCTTCTTCTGAATCTCTCATCTCTTTCATCATCCAAGGAGTTCTGGATTTGTTACCCCTATCTTTTTATGGGAATATCTTGATATACTCTAAGCTTTTTCTCACACCCAGTTCCACCCATTTCCAGTGATTCTCTAAAGGGCCAGTTTCAGGATCCACCCAGCCTCCTTCTATCTTATGCACACAACCACAGGCATGTCATGACGTTGGCACCAGGAGTTGTTTAAAACCCAGATTTTTTTCTGCTCCTGTTCTCCATTTTCTCATGCTGCATATGTAACGCGACAAAGGAGGAAAGAAGAGGAACTAAATCCTCACTCCCGATCACATTACCTCATAGGACATCCTGCCCCATTCATCTAAAAATAGGTAGGTGGGATTCACAGGACTGATTCAGCATCAGAGTACACATATCGTCGGCTGTCCTTCGACTCAAGAATGGTATCACCTCAGGGTTGCAAGTTCCTGTCATAGTTTTCATGTGACTAGACAGGCCGACTTAATGTAGCACCAACTGTTTAGGGTTTTATAGCACATTCTAATCCGTTCCTGTTGTTTTAATTACCCACACAGGTCAGATTCGAGGAATATGATAAAAAATGGCAAGGTTTGAAAATTACCAGGAGTACCAGCGGCTGGGGGCAGACGATTACGAGGAGGATTCCCCACCAGGTGAAGACCTACTGGTACATGTGCCAGAGGGTTTGAAAGGTACGGTACATTATTCAGACTTCAGTTTCTACCTGACTCGCCCTCTGTCTGTTTGTTTTTAAGGTAAGAGGAAAAAGATTCAGAAAAAACATGAGGGGCAATTTTTTTACACAGAGGGTGGTTCGCATGTGGAATGAACTTCCTGAGGAAGTGGTGGATGTAGGTACCATTACAATATTTAAAAAGACATTTGGATAAGTACATGAATAGGAAAGGTTTGGAGGGATATGGGCCAAGAGCGGGCAGGTGGGACTAGTTTAGTTTGGGATTATGTTCAGCATGGGCTGGTTGGACTGAAGGGTCTGTTTCCGTGCTGTATGACTCAGCGTGTCATTAATTTAGTCACTATGGCCGGCTTTGTCTGGTGTAAGCAGTATTCAGCAACTTGACGATCTCCTGATTCCACTTAAACTTTTGGGCGGGTTTATTTCTGAAATTTTAATGTCCAAAGTACACGAGTGCCCACAAGTATGCCTCTGGCTGATCTTTGCTTATCATTGTTTCTGAGTGCTGCCTAAATAATTGAATGTGTCCAAGCAGGATGATGCTGTTTAGCCTTTCGAGCCTATTCTGCCATTCAGTTAGATCATGACTGATCTGCAACCTAACTTCATATTGCTTTTGTCTCATATCCCTTAATACCTTTAAGTAACAAAAACACCATCAACCTGAAATGTAAAGTTCAGTCTAACCTGAATTTTTCTTTGGCAAAGTTTGGAAATATTTTCCCATCCTTTGTGTTGTAAGTCTTTCTTAGGAAAGGAATTTCTATCAACGCTATCTGTTCCTTCACTATATTGTACCTTCTAAAATCCATGGAATACAATCCTAGTTTCTATGATCTCTCCTTATCTTAACATTCAAACCCCACAAGCGCCAGGCAATGGCCATCTCCAACAGAACGGAATCTGACCATCTCCTTTTGATGTTTAGTAACATTACCATCACTGAATACCCCACTATCAACATGTTGGGTGGGGTACCATTGACCAGAAATTGAACTTGAATAAACCTATAAATACTGTGCCTCCAAGAGGAGTTCAGAGGCTAGGAATTCCACAGTAAGTAGCTCACCTCCTGACTCCCCAAAGCCATGCCAACAATCTTAAAGCACAAGTCAGGATTGTGATGGAATACTCCCCGCTTGCCTAGATGGTTTCTGTTCCAACACACTCAAGAAGTTTGACAGCATCTAGGTCATAGCAGCCTGTTTGATTAACACTCTATTCACCGCCTTCAACATTTATTCCTCCCACCTTTGATGAACAGTGGCAGCAATGTGTACCAGCTACAAGATCCAGTAACTCACCAATCCTCTGAAGCCATCCTACACTTGAAATTTCTGCCACCTAGAAGAACAAGGGCAGCAGACACGTGGGAACATCACCATCTGCAAGTTACCCTCTGAGCCACTCACCATCCTGACTTGGAACCATATCACTGTTCCTTCAGTGATACTGGGAATTCCCTCCCTAACACCACTGGGATGTCCCTGCACACAATGACTGCAATGTTTCAAAAAGTAGTTCGAAAGTATGTTCTCCAAGGCAATTAAGGAATATGCTCGCCCAGCGAACAAGACCCACATCCAACGGTCAAATAAACTAAAAGCCATTGCAAGCCATCCCAGGCCAATATACACTTACTAACATGGCGTACAGAGCCAGCTGGTACCCAGGGTGCTGTAACCAGGATTTGTATAGCTGATGCATAACTTTTACCTCCTGCTTTTCTAGCCTTTATGATTATTTTCTGTGTCTGTCCATGCTATTTGAATGATCAGTGTATGTAGATAATCCCTCCATCTCTTTGGACCTATACTGATTCTAGCCATTTCACCATTTATAAAGCCCTCTTCTTTTTATTTGTTTTGGGTCCAAAGTGAACAATTTCCAGTTTCTTGCATTGAAACCCATTTTCTAAAGTTTTGTCAGTTCTCTTAATTTATCAATATGTGGTATTTCATGCTTCCAATTGCGCAATTTATAATGCTGCTGTCTTTTTTGCTGTGGGAAAATTTGGACTTTTGGCTTCTAACCTGTCCTGTAATTTATAAATATAAATGATCAGCCATTGAGGCCTTCGCACAGATCCCTGTGGATTGCCCCTGCTGATGTCAAGCTAAAAGGTCTATAGTTAGTTGTTTGGTACTACCAAATTTACATATAGCTGAGAAGACATGTTTTATTGAAGCTTTTCATCTTGCACCCATCAAGGCATTTGCAAGGTTGTCAGTGTAAAGGCGAACAATATTTTATGGAGTGCTGATTAGTTGACAAATGTCATGTCAGTTAATTGTCAGTCATAATCCAACTGGTGCATTATCCATGGTAACAGCTCGATCAAAGTCCACCTGCCACGCAATCAACATCTTCTCATCCAGTGTAAAATGTTCCCACATACCTCTGAACCTGGAGGCCCGAGTTCAAGAATCACCTGCTCCCACGTGTGTAATACTATCTCTGAACAGGTTGATGAGAAAATATCTGAAATATTGTTTTCCTTTACATTGATATTGTTGGAAATGTACTGGTGAGTACAAGACAAAAACCTTTGACGACATGTGATGATATTCAAGGTCTATCATTCTATATTCTCTCATATCTATTACCTCTGGGAGGGAGGAAGTGGAGGAAGTGATTACAGTTAGTGGGGCTACTTACCAGTCAGCTGGAACCATTCCACAATCTGTAGAATTTTCAAAGATAATTACCAGTGCATCTGCTGTATAGCCTCCCCCTTCAGCATGCTGAGATGTAGCACATACGATCCAGGCGATTTTTTTCTTTTTTTTTTTTTTTTTTTTTCTGATACTGGTGGTCACTCATTCTCTTTATGCCAGCATGCTCCTGCCCTGTGTCGCCACCTGTCCCATCCACAAAGACTCCAGTTGCCCCTTGAGTACTGAAATCTGATGTCCAAGCATTTTCACCTGCGGATATTTTTGTGTTGAAGACATGGTGCATCTACAACTTCCCACATGCTGCAGGATCTACATCCTACATGATGAAGCTGTACTTCCATTACTTCACTTGAGATACAATTTATTATAAGTGGAATAATAGTTCATTATTAGTTTCCTTGGGATGTCTGGCATGCTAAGCTCTTTTCCTACTGACCCAAAATAATGAATCAGAACGCCTGCTACTTTTTTCTTTTAATTGACAGGTCAAGTCAGGCAAGGACAACAGATTGCCTTCCCTAACAGACATTAGTGAACCAGATTTTTGTTTTACAGCAATTCACAATAGCTATTCAGTTGCCATCTTACCATCTGCCATAATGGGATTTGAATCCATGTACTCAGAACATGGGTTCGTGGCTCTGGATCACTGGTTCGGTGACATTACTTCCATACCAATGTGGCTTGGAACAATAACAAAGGCATGGATGGTCAGCAAAAGCTGAGCTTAAGCAGGGATGGGTGCAGGTGATGTCAGAGGTTGTACGCAGAGTCAGTTAAATGCTGACCTGGCTAATTGTGTTTTTCTTTTCTTATACAGATTCATGGCATCATATTAAGAACCTAGATAATTTCTTCACAAGAATATCCTTTTGACCATGGTGCAATGGCTTATATTTCTCATTACGATTGTGAATTGACTGCTGTCCTGCAAAGAATGCAGTGACGCCTCTGGGATGTGGGATGGAGGAGTGTTGGCCATGTTCTGTGGCTAGTCAGACATGGCAATTTCAAAACAGAATGGGTCAGACGAGTTCATACTCCACACAAGCCTCCTTTGTTTAATCCCTTAAATCTTTCATGGATGTTGATATCACTGGCAAAGCCAGCATTTGTTTTCCATCCCTAATTTGCAGGAATTCCTCAGGGTAGTGTCCTAGGCCCAACCATCTTCAGCTGCTTCATCATTGACCTTTCGCTTCTTCATAAAGTCAGATGTGGGGATGTTTGCACATTGTTCAGCACCGTTTATCACTCAGATACTGAAACAGACCCTGTACAAATTCAGTAAGAACTGGACAGAATCCAGGATTGGGTGAACAAATGGCAAGCAACATTCGTACCACACAAGTGCCAGGCCATGATCATCTCTAACAAGAGAGATTCTAACCAGTATCCCATGACATTCAATGGCATTGCAAGATTTAAATCCTTACTGTCAACATCCTGGGGTTACCATTGAGCAGAAACCAAACTGGACTCGCCATATAAACACTGGCTACAAGATCAGGTCAGAGTCTAGGAATACTGCAGCAAGTAACTCACGCCCTGACTCCCTGAAAGCCTATCCACTATCTACGAAGCCCAAATCAGGACTGTGATGGAACACTCTCCACTTGCCTGGATGAGTGCAGCTCCTGTCACACTCAACTTGACACCATCCAGGACAAAGCAGCCTGCTTGATTGGCATCACATCCACAAACGTCCACTCCCTCAACTACTGATGCTCGTTCACAGCAGTGTGTACTATGTACAAGATACACTGCAGAAATTCACCAAAGATCCTTTAGACAGCAACTTCCAAACCCACAATCACTTCTGTCTGGAAGGACAAAGGTGGTAGATAAATGAAAATGCTACCATCTGCAAGTTCCTCTCCAAGCCACTCATCACCCTGACATGGAAAAATATTGCTGTTCCTTCAGTGTCATTGGGTCAGAATCTTGGAACTCCCTTCTTAATGGTATTGTGGATTTAGCTACAATGCACATACTGTAGCATCACAAGAGGGAGGCTCGCCATAACCTTTATGCAGGCAAGGGACTGATGACAATGTCACTGGACTAATAATCCAAAGCCCCAGGCTAATGCTTTGGAAATAAAAACAGAAAATGCTGGAGAAACTCAGCTGGTCTGGCAGCATCTGTAGAGAGAGAAACAGTGTGAACATTTCAAGTCCTGTTTTGTTACTGGATGACTCAGTGGTTAGCACTACTGCCTCTCAGCACCAGGGACCTGGGTTTGATTCCAGCCTCTGGTGACTTTGTTTGCACATTTTTCCCTTGTCTGCATGTGTTTTCTCCATGTGCTCCAGTTTCCTCCCATCATCCAAAGATTGGCCATGCTAAAATGCCTCGTAGTGTCCAGGGATGTGCAGGCTAGGTGGGTTAGCTATGGGAAATACAGGATTATGTGGAAGGGGGGAATAGTTCTGGGTGGGATGCTCTTTAGAGGGATGATGTGGTGGACTTGATAGGCCAAATGGCCTACTTTCACACCGTAAAGATTCTATACTGTTCTGAAGTGGAATCATATTGGACTCAAAGCATTAATTCTGTTCTCTCTGTTAATATGTTGTTGTTGGAGGGAATCCTGAGGGACAGGTTTTGGAAAGGCAAGGACTGATTAGGGATAGTCAGCATAGCTTTGTGCATGGGAAATCATGTCTCACTAACTTGATTGAGTTTTTTGAGGAAGTAATGAAGAGGATTGATGAGGGCAGATAGGTGGATGTGATCTATATGGACTTTAGTAAAATGTTCGACAAGGTCCCTCATGTTAGATGGGTCAGCAAGGTTAGATCACATGGAATACAGAGATAATTAGCTATTTGGATGCAGACCTGGCTCAAAGGTAGAAGAAAGAGGGTTGTAGTGGAGGTAAAAGGTACTGCAGATGCTGGAGAATCCGACATAACAAGGCGTGGGGCTGGATGAACACAGCAGGCCAAGCAGCATCAGAGGAGCAGGAAAACTTGACGTTTTGGGCCTAGACCCTTCATCAGAAATAGGGGAGAGGAAGAGGGTTCTGAAATAAATAGGGAGAGAGGGGGAGGCGGATAGAGGATGGATAGAGGAGAGGATAGGTGGAGAGGAGGCAGACAAGTCGAAGAGGCGGGGATGCAGCCAGTAAAGGTGAGTGTAGGTGGGGGGGTGGGGAGGAGATAGGTCAGTCCAGGGAGGACGGACAGGTCAAGGGGGCAGGATGATGTTAGTAGATAGGAGATGGGGGTGATGCTTGAGGTGTGAGGAGGGGCTAGGTGAGAGGAAAAACAGGTTAGGGAGGTGGAGATGAGCTGGGCTGGTTTTGGGATGCGGTTTAGGGAGGGGAGATTTTGAAGCTTGTGAAATCCACATTGATACCATTGGGCTGCAGGGTTCCCAGGATGAATATGATGCATCGGCGCCACCTCGTGCTCCCACGAGGAGCTTGAACAGTTCATCCACTTCACCAACACCTTCCACCCCAACCTGAAGTTCACCTGGACCATCTCCAACACTTCTTTCTCCTTCCTGGACCTCTCTGTCTCCATCTCGGATAACCACCAAGAAACCGATGTCCATTTCAAGCCCACTGACTCCCACAGCTACCTGGAATACACCTCCTCCCACCCACCTTCCTGCAAAAATGCCATCCCCTATTCCCAATTCCTTCGCCTCTGCCGCATCTGCTCCCAGGATGAGACATTCCACTCCCGTACATCTCAGATGTCCTTATTCTTCACGGACCGCAACTTCCCCCGCCTACAGTGGTCGAGAACGCCCTCGACCGTGTCTCCCGCATTTCCCGTAACACATCCCTCACGCCCCGTTCCCGCAATAATAACCAAAAAAGAATCCCCCTCGTCTTCACGTACCACCCCACCAACCTCTGGATCCAACGCATCATCCTCCGACACTTCCACCATCTGCAATCCAACCCCTCCACCAAAGACATTTTTCCCTCCCCACCCTTGTCTGCTTTCCGGAGGGACCACTCCCTCCGCGACTCCCTTGTCCGCTCCACACTCCCCTCCAGCCCCACCACACCTGGCACTTTTCCCTGCAACCGTGGGAAGTGCTACACCTGCCCCCACACCACCTCCCTCACCCCAATCACAGGCCCCAAGAAGACTTTCCACATCAAGCAGATGTTCACCTGCACATCTGCCAATGTGGTATACTGCATCCGCTGTACCCGTTGTGGCTTCTTCTACATCGGGGAAACCAAGCGGAGGCTTGGGGACTGCTTTGCAGAACACCTGCGCTCAGTTCGCGACAAACAACTGCACCTCCCAGTCGCAAACCATTTCAACTCCCCCTCCCATTCCTCAGACAACATGTCCATCCTGGGCCTCCTACAATGCCACAGTGATGCCACCCGAAGGCTGCAGGAACAGCAAATCATATTCAGCCTGGGAACCCTGCAGCCCAATGGTATCAATGTGGATTTCACAAGCTTCAAAATCTCCCCTCCCCCAACCGCCTCCCAAAACCAGCCCAGCTCATCTCCACCTCCCTAACCTGTTTTTCCTCTCACCTATCCCCTCCTCCCACCTCAAGCCCCACCCCCATCTCCTATCTACTAACATCATCCCGCCCCCTTGGCTTGTCCGTCCTCCCTAGACTGACCTATCTCCTCCCTACCCACCCACCTACACTCACCTTGACTTGCTCCATCCCCGCCTCTTTGACTTGTCTGCCTCCTCTCCACCTATCCTCTCCTCTATCCATCCTCTATCCACCTCCCCCTCTCTCCCTATTTATTTCAGAACCCTCTTCCCCTCCCCCATTTCTGAAGAAGGATCTAGGCCCGAAACGTCAAGTTTTCCTGCTCCTCTGATGCTGCTTGACCTGCTGTGTTCATCCAGCCCCACGCCTTGTTATCAAGGGTTGTAGTGGAGGGTTGCTTTTCAGATTGGAGGCCCATGACCAGCGGTGTGCCACAAGGATCAGTGCTGAGTCCCCTGCTTTTTGTCATTTATACAAGTGATTTGGATGTGAACATAGGAGGCATGGTTAGTAAGTTTGGAGATGACACTAAAATTAGAGGTGTGGTGCACAATGAAGAATGTTACCTCAGATTACAACGGGATCTTGATCAGATGGGCCAATGGGTACAAGACTAACAGCTGGAGTTTAATTTCGATAAATGTGAGGTGCTGCACTTTGGTAAGGCAAATCAGGGCAGCACGTATACACTTAATGGTAAGGTCCTGGAGAGAGTTGCTGAACAAAGAGACCTTGGAGTGCACGTTCATAGTTCCTTGAAAGTGGAGTTGCAGGTAGACAAGGTAGTGAAGAAGGTGTTGGATATGCTTGCCTTTATTGGTCAGTGCATTGAGTACAGGAGTTGGGATATCATGTTCCGACTGTACAGGACATTGGTTCAGCCACTTTTGGAGTATTGCGAGCAATTCTGGTCTCCTTCCTATAGGAGACTAGAGAGGGTTCAGAAAAGATTTACAAGGATGTTGCCAGGTTTGGAGGATTTGAACTATAGGGAGAAGTTGAACAGGCTGGAGCTGTCTTCCCTGGAGCGTCAGAGGCTCAGGGATGACCTTACGGAGGTTTATAAAATCATGAGGGGCGTGAATAGGGTAAATAGGCAAGGTCTTTTCCCGAGGTTGGGGGAGTCCAAAACTAGAGGGCATAGGTTTAATGTGAGAGGGGAAATATATAAAGGGGGCATAAGGTGCAACTTTTTCATGCAGCGGGTGGTGCATATATGGAATGAGCTGCCAAAGGAAGTGGTGGAGACTGGTATGATTACAATATTTAAAAGGCATCTGGATAGGTGTGTGAATTGGAAGCATTTAGAGTGATAGGGGCCAAATGCTCACAAATGGGACTAGATTAATTTAGGATATCTGGCTGGCATGGACGAGTTCTGATGAAAGGTCTAGGCCCGAAACGTCATGCTTTCCTGCTCCTATGATGCTGCTTGGCCTGCTGTGTTCATCCAGCTCTACACCTTGTTATCTCGGATTCTCCAGCACCTATTATCTCTTGGACCAAAGGGTCTGTTTGCATGCTGTATATGACTCTCTGTACAAATCCCACCTTGGCAGACACGAAACTTGAAATCAGTAAAATGTGGAATCAAAAAATAGTCTAATAATGTCATAAAGAGCCTACTGGTTCACTAATGCCAGTTCAGATAGGAAATCTGTCATCCTTACCTGGCCTGAGACACCAACATCCAATAAAAGAATAAAAAAGCAAATTGATTTAATCTTGACATTGTAGTTGAGTGCCTGCAGCAACAATGTGACTGACTCCTAACTGCCCCGTGAAAAGAGACTAGCAAGACCGTTGTCCATGGTGTCCTGTTAGTTGTGTGAGTACCTGGTGGTGCGTCAATCTGTAACGTTTCATGCAAGGCGCAACCAGGTCTCGTTCATGTAAAATGGATTGGGCCTCTCTTCTACAGCTTGGGCATTCGGTCAGGACACAGTGAAGACACAACCAGCCATGTCAGCTAGGCAGAATAGAGTTCCATAGTATCTGGGGAATTATACCAAAGTTGAGAGAGCTCTCCCATAGACTAGTCTAGTAATAGCATGATAGCATACACAGAGAATCATTCCTTTCAGCTAATATTTCTGACTTGTCCATCATTGTCTCTGGAAATGTTTTGTCCCTCAGCAGAATAGTGGTGCCCTTGCTCATCTCCTTGATGCATATCTATAAATTTGTGATTGTAAACTGCCGGGTGCTTATGGAGACATTTCATCTTCACACTGCATATGCACTGTATTCCCTCGTTCTTTAATTCATTAACAGGACGAGGATGTCGCCGGCTAGGCAGCATTTATTGTCCATCTCTAATTGCCCAGAGGGCATTTCAGAGTCAACCACATTGCTGTAGGTCTGGAGTCATATGTAGGCCAGACCAGGTAAGGATGGCAGTCTCCTTCCCTAAAGGACGTTAGTGAACCAGGTGGGCTTTTCTGACAATTGACAATGGATTCATGGTCATCATTAAATTCTTAATTCCAGCTATTTTATTGAATTCACATTCCACCAACTGCCATGGCCGGATTCAAACCCGGCTGCCCAGAATGTTATCCAAGTCTCTGGATTAACAGTCCAGCGATAATACATGAGGCCATCGCCACCCCTATCATTGAGCTGTGTGCAGTAGACTGAAAACAGAGCAGGCTGAAATCTTTGTAATCATCTGCAACGAAGAAAACCAGGTCTTCTTGACTTCTTCCTGAGTCTCCTCATAAATACTAGCTGCACCCCTAGCTAAGCTGTTCCAGGACAACTACAACACTGAAATCTATTCAGCAGGATGAAATAGTGTCCAAGTATGGCCTGTCCACAGAAAAGCAGGATAAACCCAACCCAGTCAATTACATTATGACAGGGAAAGCATTTGCAAGGAAGAGGAGTCTGTGCAGCGGGGTGCCTACCATTGCATAGCGACAGCAGTAGGTTGATCCTTAACCTATTATTCACATCTACCACTTCCACCAGAAGAATGGCTTTGCCTGCATGATGCTGTCTGAATTTTTTGAGTTGGTGTAAGTATAATCTTAATATCAAGATGCCTATTGTCTCAGGGAAAATACAATAATATGTGTGAGATGTGTTTGGATAGTTGGATATACAGTAAAGCTCTACATTGGACTGTCAAACATGTTGAGGACAGATAAAGCATCAGTAAGGATAAAGCTGTTGTTCAGTCCTACAATTAAAACAGTGAAACTGAGTAGAACAATCTGAATTAATTGTTGCTATAATTCAAGTCAGAGAGTATGACATAATAACCATTACACACAGATGGATAGAAGATAGCACTGGGAGTAGAAAATAAAGACTTTTTGGTTCTATAACACCATTCACAATTTTAGGATGCCTGAAAGGAATTATAGGCATATAAATATTTTATGAAATTTGGTTGCTATTGTAATAGAAGAAACACGGAAGACCATTTATGCACAGCAAGTTCCTATAAACATTATTGTGATCATGATCAAATCATTATTTCTTATGGTTTTAAATGAAGGATAATGGCCAATGTATTAGGAATCATTCCCCTGCTCTTCTTTGGAATGGTTCCACAGAATCTTTCATGCCCATCTGAGACAACAGAGGAAACTTCTGTTTAATACTACATGTCTGTCACTGAGCACTGTCTCAGTACTGAATTGGAATGGCACCTTAGATTTTATGCTAAAGCATCTGGGATGAACTTGATCATCCAAACTTGCAACTCAAATGCGCAACCATCTGAGCCACTGCTGACTACTAACAAGTGAATCTAGCAGGTAGTAAGATCTAAAAGAAGGACAAGGATTTGAAGAGGGTGAAGTGAAGCCTTAATGATTATGATGAAAACATTTCAATGGTAAGAGAATTTAAGTAGGCAGTGGAAGCATTATTAGTAGGATTCAGAAATTTTTAAAAAAGCAGTAGAATTTTAATCCAAATTCCCTCTGCACCCTAACCCACACTCTGACAAGAGTTCAGTGTTTTCAGCAGAAATTGGAAATGAGTTAGAATCTAGAATTGGGAATGTTAGATAAAACTCGTTGTTTTGCCTGGCACTCATATCAAGCGTTCTTCTCTTCTATTTCAGGCAGTTCTTATTTGTTGTCCTATTCACAACTTTCCTTTTCAACTGTGTGGAATATGACGTGCTGTTTGCAAATAAGTTCATAAATCACACGGGCTCCAGCCACCCAGAGAGGAATAAAGTCACTCTGCCAGATGCTATCCTACCCACTGAGCAATGCACTGCCAGGTAAAACCCTCACCTTGGTGAGAGAGGAGTCGAAACAAACTGATACTTTGGCAAATGGGGTATGACATGGGAAAATCTGAAATTGTTCATTTCGGCAAAAAGAATTTAAAAAAACATGTTATTTGAGATTGTGAGAGGTTGCTGTGAGGTGCAGAGAATTCTGGGTGTCCGAAAGCACGGACCACAAAGCCCAGCAAGTAATCAGGAAATCTGATGAAATCTTGCATTTTATTGTGAGTGGAATTGGATACAAAGATAGTGAGGTTACGCTTCAGTTATTCAGGGCATTGGTGAGACCCCACCTAAAGTACTGGTCACCGTACTTGTGGAACGATGTTAATATATTGGAAGCAATTCACGAGACTAATACCTGGAATCAGCAGATTGCCTTTCCGGAGTTTAGAAGAGTCGGATGCGACTTAATTGGAGCAAATAAGATCCTGAGGGGAGTTGACTGGATAGATGCTGAGAGGATATTTCCAATTGTGGGACAATCTAGAGCTAAGGGCTATAGCTTAAACATAAGGGAAACCCAAAAGAACTGCGGATACTGGAAACCAGAAACAAAAGCAGAAATTGTTGGAAAAGCTGAGCAGGTCTGGTGCATCCGTGAAGAGAAATCAGAGTTAACATTTTGGGTCTGGTGACCCTTCCCCAGAACCAAGAGGTTCTGAGGAAAGGTCACAGGAAGCTTTTTGTTAAAAATAATGGAGCCCATTTAAGACACAGGTGAGGAAACATTTCTTCCCACAGAGGTTGTGGCTGTTTGCATCAGTGGATGCAAAATCTTTAGATTCTTAATGACAAAGCAGATGAAACATTATTGGGGATGTGGAGGAATGTAGACTTGTGGTTAGAATCAGATCAGCCATGTTCTGTTGAATGATGGGGCAGGCTTGAAGGGCTGAGTGATCTACTCTTGTTCTTTATTCGTTCTGAAACACAAAGCCATGAAGCCAATTAGTTTATTTATTGCCTCGTACCCTGTCAACGAAGTAACAGTGGAACGAAATATACTTGCTTTTATTTATATGCAAGTACTGCAGCCTTTCAGGTGATCGCAGATATGCAACTAAAGTGGAATTTGAAAGATTACAGTGGAAGATTCATGTCCTTTCATACACATGTGACCATGGTTCAATTTGGAAATGCATTGAGCAACATGAGCTTCCTCTGAAAATAAAATGCTGGAGAAATTCAGCAGGTCTGGCAGCATATGTGGAGAGAGATGCAGTGTTAATGTTTTGAGTGCAATATGACGTAAGGACTGGTTTTTCTCCAGTTGGTAGAAGTGGAGAAGGAGCAGGTAGAATGGATGATGAGGGTGCCTACAGCAGAAGATTAAGGGAGTGCTAATGATGGTAAAGGAGAGAAGTAAAGTAGGTGTAAAAGAGAGCTGTGAAAATGAGAAAATAGGTCTGGTTTGCAGACACTTTACCTTTCCTCTTCAACGAGGATCTGGAGTACACTGCCTGAGATTGTGGTGGAAGAAGGTCCAACCAGAGTGTACTGAGTTGTCGCTCGTTTGCATTCTGGGAGTGGACTTCACAGTCAGTATGGGCATAAAGGGTATGTGGAGGAACCTGCTGTGAAGGAACACAGACCCGGACTCCTACAGGCAGAAAGGCAATGGGTGACCATCAGGCAGAGCAGGAGGGCTAAGTAGGCAGTGCAGGAATCTCCTGCGGCTATTCCCATGCAAAACAGATATACCCTTTTGGAGGGAGATAATAGGAACTGCAGATGATTGGAGAATCCGAAATAACGAGGTGGAGAGCTGGATGAACACAGCAGGCCAAGCAGAAAGCTTGACGTTTCGGGCCTAGACCCTTCATCAGAAATGAGGGAGGGGAAGAGGGTTCTGAAATAAATAGGGAGTGAGGGGGAGGCGGATAGAAGATGGATAGAGAAGAAGATAGGTGGAGAGGGGACAGACAAGTCAAAGCGGTGTGGATGGAGCCAGTAAAGGTGAGTGTAGGTGGGGAGGTAGGGAGGAGATAGGTCAGTCCAGGGAGGATGGACAGGTCAAGGGGGTGGGATGAGGTTAGGAAATGGGGGTGCGGCTTGAGGTTGGAGGAGGGGATAGGTGAGAGGAAGAACAGGTTAGGGAGGCGGGGACGAGCTGGGCTGGTTTTGGGATGCGGTTGGGGGAGGTGAGATTTTGAAGCTTGTGAAATCCACATTGATGCCATTGGGCTGCAGGGTTCCCAGGCTGAATATGAGTTGCTGTTCCTGCAGCCTTCAGGTGGCATCGTTGTGGCACTGCAGGAGGCCCAGGATGGACATGTCGTCTGAGGAATGGGAGGGGGAGTTGAAATGGTTCGCGACTGGGAGGTGCAGTTGTTTATTGCGAACCGAGTGCAGGTGTTCTGCAAAGCGGTCCCTAAGCCTCCGCTTGGTTTCCCCGATGTAGAGGAGGCCACAACGGGTACAGCGGATGCAGTATACCACATTGGCAGATGTGCAGGTGAACATCTGCCTGATGTGGAAAGTCGTCTTGGGGCCTGGGATGGTGGTGAGGGAGGAGGTGTGGGGGCAGGTGTAGCACTTCCTGCATTTGCAGGGAAAAGTGCCGGGTGTGGTGGGGCTAGAGGGGAGTGTGGAGCGGACAAGGGAGTCAGAGAGAGTGGTCCCTCCGGAAAGCAGACAAGGGTGGGGAGGGGAAAATGTCTTTGCTGGTGGGGTCGGATTGCAGATGGCGGAAGTGTGGGAGGATGATGGGTTGGATCCGGAGGTTGGTGGGATGGTACATGAAGACGAGGGGGATTCTGTTTTGGTTGTTATTGCGGGGACGCGGTGTGAGGGATGAGTTGCGGGAGACATGGTTGAGGGCGTTCTCGACCACTGCGGGGGGAAGTTGCGGTCCTTGAAGAACGAGGACATCTGAGATGTACGGGAGTGGAATGCCTCATCCTGGGAGCAGATGCGGCGGAGGCGAAGGAATTGGGAATAGGGGATGGCATTTTTGCAGGAAGGTGGGTGGGAGGAGGTGTATTCTAGGTAGCTGTGGGAGTCGGTGGGCTTGAAATGGATATCAGTTTCTAGGTGGTTACCCGAGATGGAGACAGAGAGGTCCAGGAAGGTGAGAGAGGTGTTAGAGATGGTCCAGGTGAACTTCAGGTTGGGGTGGAAGGTGTTGGTGAAGTGAATGAACTGTTCAAGCTCCTCGTGGGAGCACGAGGCGGCGCCGATACAGTCATCAATGTAACGGAGGAAGAGGTAGGGTTTAGGGCCAGTGTAGGTACAGAAGGGGGATTGTTCCACATAACCTACAAAGAGGCAGGCATAGCTTGGGCCCATGCGGGTACCCATGGCCACCCCCTTTGTCTGTTGGAAGTGGGAGGAATTGAAAGAGAAGTTGTTGAGGGTGAGGATGAGTTCGGCTGAGCGGATGAGGGTGTCAGTGGAGGGGGACAGGTCAGGCCTGCGGGACAGGAAGAAGCGGAGGGCCTTTAGGCCATCTGCATGGGGAATGCAGGTGTATAGGGACTGGACGTCCATCGTGAAAATGAGGTGTTGGGGACCGGGAAATTGGAAGTTCTGGAGGAGGTGGAGGGTGTGGGTGGTGTCATGGGCGTAAGTAGGGAGTTCCTGGACGAAGGGGGTGAAAATGGAGTCTAGGTAGGTGGAGATGAGTTTGGTGGGGCAGGAGCAGGCGGAGACAGTGGGTCGACCAGGGCATTTAGATTTGTGGATTTTGGGAAGGAGATAGCAGCGGGCGGTGCGGGGTTGGAGGACGATGAGGTAGGAGGCGGTGGGTAGGAAGTCACCTGAGGTATGAGGTTGTGGATGGTTTGGGAGATGATGGTTTGGTGTTCGGAGGTGGAGTCATGATCCAGGGGGCAGTAGGAGGAGCTGTCAGAGAGTTGGCGCCTGCCCTCAGCGATGTGCTGTTGAGGGGATTAGCCTCTCAGGATAACAGCAGCAGTCAAATTCATGGCACCCATGGTTGGCTTTGCTGCAGAAGGATGGAGAGAGATAGCATTTATATCCCTAGCTATATGTGTTTCTGTGGCTGGAAACAAGAATCCAGGATGGTGTGTTGCCTCCCTGGTTCTAGGGTCCTGGATGTCTCTGGGCAGTTGTAGGAAGTTCTGGAGGTTGAGGACGAACAACCAGTGGTCGTTGTTACTAACAACATAGGTGAGAAAATGGCATGAGGTCCTAAAAGCAGAGTATAGAGAACTAGGAAGAAAGTCGAAATGTCGGACCTTGACGGTAGTTATCTCAGGATTACTACCAGTGCCATAAGCTAGTCAGAGTAGAAACAGCAGTATATATAGGATGAACATGTGGCTGAAAAGATAGTGTGAGGTAGAGGGTTTCAAATTCCTGGCCCATTGGATCGGTTCTGGGGGAGGTGGGATCTCTACAAACTGGACAGGTTACATCTTAGCGGGATACTTGGTAGAGTGGTTGGCGAAGGTTTAAACTAGTGTGGCAGGATGGGAAGCAGAAGAGTAGAGTAGTAGATGCAGAAATTGAGGGAGAGGTAGAGACTCGGGCAAACATGACTAAGAACAAGACCAGGCAGGGAAACATTGCTGAAAGGAACAGGGAAGGTCGTCTGAAATGCATGTGTTTTAATGTGAGAAGTATAACTGGCAAGGTAGATGAACTCAGAGTGTTGGTTAGTACTTGGAACTATGACATTGTTGCAATTACGGAGATTTGGCTGAAAGAGTTGAATGTTCCAGGTATGATAGAAAGGGAGCTAAAGGGATTGAGGGAGTTCCATTACTGGTAAAGGAGTATCTCACAGCTGTACTGAGGGAGGATACATCGGAGGACTCATTCAGCGAGGCAATATGGGTAGAACTGAGGAATAGGGACGGTGAAGTCAAATGCCCGGGGAATTTGCGGGAGATAGAGGAGAGAATATGTAGATAGATTTTGGAAAGATGTAAAAACAACAGGGTTGTTGTGATGGGTGATTTTAACTTCTCCTATATCGACTGGGACTCTCTTTGTGCTAGGGGCTTGGATGGAGCAGAATTTGTAATGTCCATTTCAGGAGGGATTCTTGACACAATATTTAAACAGTCGAACCAGTGAAGGCCCTTATACTGGGCCTAGTTTTGGTAAATGAGCCCGGCCAGTGGAGTGAAGTTTCAGTTGGGGGACCATTTTGGGGGAAATAGTGACCGTAATACTGTGAGTTTTAAGATAATCCATGGATAGGGATAATAACAGCAGTCCTCAGGTGAAGGTGTTAAACTGGGGGAAGGTGAATGACAACAATATCAGGCAGGAACTGGAGAATTTTGATTGGAGGCGGCTGTTTGAAGGTAAATCTACATTGGACATGTGGGAGTATTTCTAACGGCAGTTGTTCAGATTTCAGGAGCAGTACTTTCCTGTGAGAATGAAGGATAGGTATGGGAAGTTACGTGAACCTTGGATGACCAGAGATGTTGTGACTTTGGTCAAAAAGAGAAAGGAAGCATATGTAAGGTCTAGGAGGATGGAAACTAATGAAGCCCTTGAAGTATATAAGGAAAGTAGGAAAGAACTTAAACAAGGACTTAAAAGGGCTAAAAGGTATCATGAAAAGTCGTTAGCAAACATGATTAAGGAGAATCCCAAGGCTTTTATACATATATAAAAAACAAAAGGGTAGCCAGGGAGAGGATTGGCCCACCGAGGACAAAGGAGGGAATGGATGTGTGGAGCCAGAAGAGGTAGGTGACGTCCTAAACAAATACTTTGTGTCATATTCACCAAAGAGAAGGAATTGATGGAGGATGATCTCAGGGAAGGGAGTGTCGAGTTTCTAAGCCAAGTTGCTATTAAAAATGGAAGCGGTGTTCTGTCTCTTAAAATGTATAGAGATAGCTAAGTTTCCTGTCGTGGTGGGATCTATCCCAGAATATTGAGGGAGGCAAGAGAACAAATTGCTGGAGCATTGACAGACATCTTGTATCCTGTTTGGTCACAGGGAAGGTCCAAGAGGACTGGAAAATAGTCAATGTTGTCCCATTGTTTAAGAAGAGTAACGGGATAATCCAGGAAATTACATGCCGGTGGGTCTCACATCAGTGGTAAGGAAATGATTGGAAAAGATTCTCAGGGACAAGATCTATGCACATTTAGAAGCAAATAGACTGATTACTGATCAACAGCATGACTTTGTGTGGTGGAGGGCATGCCACACTAACTTGATCGAGTTTTTTGAGGCTGTGATGAAAATGATTGATGAGGGAAAAGTGGTTGATGTTCTCTACATGGTCTTCAGTAAAGCCTTTGACAAGGTCCCTCATGGCAGACTAGTACAAAAGGTGAAGTCACATGGTATCAACGGTGAGCTGGCAAGATAGATACAGAACTAGCTTAGTCATAGGAGACAGAGGGTAGCGGTGAAAGATGCTTTTCAGAATGGAGAGCTGAGACTAGTGGTGTTCCACAGGGATCATTGCTGGGACCTTTGCTGTTTGTGTTCGATGTAAATGATTTGGAGGAAAACTGGTCTAATTAGGTTTAAGGACAACACCAAGTTTGGTGGAGTTGCAGATAGTGAGGAGGATTGTCAGAGGTTACAGCAGGACATAGATCAGTTGGAGACATGGAAAGATAAAAGGCAGATGGAATTTAATCGGGACAGATATGAGGTGATGCATTTTGGAAGGTCAACTACAGGTGGAAATTATACAGTGAATGGCAGAAACTCTAGGAATGTTGATATGCAGAGGGATCTGGATGTGCAGGTCCACAGATCACTGACGGTGGTGGCACAGGTAGATAAGGCAGTAAAAAAAGGCTTATGGCATGCTTCTCTTCACAGGATTGGGCATTGAGTATAAGGACAGACAAGTTACGCGGCAGCTTTATTGAACTTTAGTTAGGCCACACTTGGAATATTGCGTACAATTCTGGTCACCACACTTGCAGAAGAATGTGGATGATTTGGAGAGGGTACAGACAAAGTTTACCTTGTTGCCTGCTATTGGGGCTTTTGACTGTGAAGGAAGTTTGGATAGACTGGGATAACAAGGTGTAGAGCTGGATGAACACAGCAGGCCAAGCAGCATCAGAGGAGCAGGAAAGCTGACATTTCGGGTCTGAACCCTTCTTCAGAAAAAAAAATGGAGAGACTGGGTTTGTTTTCACTGGAGCACAGGAGGTTGAGGGGCAACCTGATATACATTTATAAGGTTGTAAATGGCATGGGTAGAGTGGAAAGTATATGAGGCTCTTTCCCAGGTTACAGGGATCAATTACTAGGGGACACGGGTTCAAGTTGTGGTGGGGAGGGAGGGAGTGGGGTTTAAAAGAGATATATGAGGCACATCTTTCGTACAAAGGGTGGTGAGTGCCTGGAACGTACTGCCAGAGGAAGCAGTGGAAACAGACACAATAACAGCATTCAAGAGCTACCTAGGTGAATACATGACTGGAAAGGGAATAGAGGGATACGGATCCTGTAAGTGAAGACAGTTGTAATATGGAAGGGCAAAATGTCAGTGCAGGCTTGGAGGGCCGCAGGGCCTGTTCCTGTGCTCTCTTGTTCTCTGTTCTTTGTTTAGTCTTGGCTTTAAAAGAGAATTGCACAAGCATTTGAAGCGGGGAAATATAGCAGGGCAGGAGAGTGGAATCACTGAGTTATTTATGCATAGAGCCAGTATGGACTCGAAAGACCGAATGATCTTCTCCAAACTGGAACTATTCTATAAGATTAAGTTCTGTCCTGAATGTCCATAAAATGATCCGGAGCTTTCAGTTGCCTGCCACTTCATGACACCTCCATGTTCCCTGGCCAACATCTCTGTCTCAGGCCTGCTGCAATGCTCCAGCGAAGCTCAACTTCAGCTGGAAGAACAGCATCTCATTTTCTGCTTGGGAATTCTGCAGCCTTTAGAGCTCAACATCGAGTTTAATGACTTTAGAGCCATATTCTATACTTCAATTTTTTTTTTAAACTCACCAAAACATCCAGTCCTGTTATGATATGTGTTACTTTTAGAACAGCCTAGCCGTTTTCATCCATTCTCAGGCCTATTATCACATTCCATAGTTTGCTTTCAGCATTCTTCACTACCCTCAGTTCTCATTGTCACTTATTCAGCTTCTCTTCTGTCATGATCTGCCATTAATAATGTGCCTGTTACCTACCTCTGCCATAGCATTCTCTCACTCTCGCCATCTCTCACTCTTGCCCTCACGGTCTCGTTCTCGCTCGCCCGTTCTCGCTCTCACTCTCACAGTCTCGCTTTCGTTCACCCTCTCTCGCTTTTGCTTTTGCTCAAACTCTCTCACTCTGACTCCGCCTCATCTCATCTCCCACACCCCACCCCATCCCTACCAACCTTGTCTTTAGCATAAATACTAGTTTTTCCCAGCTGCAATTAGTTCTGCTGAAAAGTCACCAGTCTCTAAACATTAACTTTGTTTTATTCCCACAGATGATGCCAAACTTGCTGAATTTTGCCAGCAATTTCTGTTTTTGTTTCTTTCCTGAATGGCTGTGTTTTGATTTTATGTCCCCTTTTCCTAGACCTGCCCACCTGTGGGAAGTTTTTCCTTCTATCCATTTTAAAACAACGAAGGATGAGAGGTGACTTGATAGAGGTGTACGAAATGATCAGAGGTATAGATAGAGTGGACAGCCAGAGACTTTTTCCTAGGGTGGAGGTAGCTATTACGACAGCACGTAGTTTTAAAGTGAGTGGAGGTAGATATAGGGGAGACATCAGAGGTAGGTTCTTTACTCGAGTGGTCGGGATGTGGAATGCATTGCCGAAGCGGGTAGTGGAGTCGGCCTCATTGAGGGCATTTAGGCGGCAATTAGATAGGCGTATGGATGATAGTATAAGGTAGGGGTGGAGGTTAGATAGACCTTAGGATTAGGGTAAAAGTTCAGCACAACATTGTGCTGTGCTGTGCTGTACTGTTCTATGTTCTCCTTCAGTCAGTTCCTTTATAAACTCTACAAACCTCGTTCAAATCACCCTTTCAGCTTCTATGCTCTAGGGACCACAATTCTGTACAATTTCCCATCATCTGAGTCCTGGAAGCATTTCTGGTTAATCTGTGCTGCACATTTTCCAAGGTCAATATATCTTTTCCCATTTTTGTTTTCATGGGATGTGAACATGTCTGGTGAGGCCAAACATTTATTTCCGATCTCTAATCGCTTTTCAGAGCTGGTAAAGAGCTAAATGAGAAAGTAGTATGCAAAACCTCCCTACTTGTATACTTCAGCCTGTTGCAATAAAATCCTTACAAATCACTTGCTGTGCCTGCATGTTAATGTTTTGTGATTCGTGTACAAGGACACCCAAATTTCTCTGTCCCACATCATTCTGCAATCTCTTTCTGTCTAAACATTATACTGATTTTCTATTCCCACATTAAATCAGTTAACTAAATAAATATAGAATTAAATGATCTGATTGTTGTAACAGTCCATTGAAACAAATCTGTCATCATTAGCTGCCCTAGTCCTCTGTGACTCCAGACCCTCATCCATGTGATTCTTTCTGCCCTTTGACATTGGTTGACCAAGTCACCAAGACAGTGCACTAGCACTTTCACAAGCAGTGATGATAATAAGTGACTGGCCCAGTGTTGCCTCTCTCCCGCTTTATACAGAGCTCACCTTGTCCCTCTCCTCTTTCCTATCTCGCTGTCCATCTCCACGTGCCTATCTGACTCTCTCGCTCCTCTTTCTCGTCTCTCTCTGACTTACTCCCATTCTCATCCCGGCCCTCGCTCCCGCTCCTTGTTATTCCTAACTCTCATTCTAGCACTCTTCCTATCCACTTTTTTCAAAGGGCACATTGTTTACTAACTCTGTGCCCTGAGAATGCAGGATGTATGAAGCTGTAGGGGTAACCATTTACCCTGGGGATGGGTGATGCCAAGAGATTCGAACACTGTGATATCTAATACACAAATGTTTATCCAGCTGTTTCTTGTTGTGTTCCAAGCTAAGATGATGGGTGACTGGCTGGTCGCAGAAGAATCCCCTGTGTTTACAATATCTTGTCGGCCAATGACTGCTTTCCATGTACTTATTTCAAGGCCCCACCTCTCTGGTACTGACTCACTGCTGCCCCCTGACTTCAGCACAGTCTCTGACTCACTAATATTCACACTCTCCCGTCTGCCTATGCAAAATTAATATGCCAAGCAGCCTAAGAAGTACATTCTGTACCACAGATAAGGACAGTGATCGTTTCTGATTCTGTACGGTATACAGAGCAGTATTATTGAGTGAGGGGGGTAATAGTCTCTGATTCTGTATAGCACACAGCCTTGTTTTCTACTTGTTTTCAATGTTACCACGAATTGAATTCCAGGAATATAAGTACCAGGAGTCAATTTTAGCTATACACTGAATGTCAGTTTAATAATAACCTTTAAATGAAAGTATTGATTTCATGTTCTGCTGCTGTCTCAGGGTTTGCTCAGAGGTGTTTTTGTTTTTGTTTTTGCTGCCCATTCCTGGAAGTGAATTCTGGGAGTCGCAGAACTGGTACAGTTTCCCTGCCTATGTGAAGAATGGTTTGCAATGGGTTTGTTTCGTCATTTTGCGTAGGATATGGAGGGAACATTGCCATCTTTCCCTCTTGTTGGTGGGTCCTGGTGAAATAATTTCAGAAAAATTTAAAAAAAAAACCAAAGAATGTGGATGCTGGAAATCAGAAACAAGAGCAGAAATTGCTAGAAAAGCTCTACAGGTCTGGTAGCATCTGTGGTTTCAGGTCCAGGGACCCTTCAAAAAAGTGAAATTTGCTGCAGCAACTGTAAATGCAAACTTTAGGAGAAAAATGAGTTTGAAGCAATAAACAAATTGTACATAAGTGAAAGTTTACAGATGACACAGAGCTAGGTGGGAGTGAGAGACATCAAGACACTTTGCCACTCAGCCTCTCCACAAATCTCTTCAATGGAATACAATGTGGAGGAATGAGAGGTTATCCCCTTTGGTGGGATAAACAGTAATACAAAGTATCTCTTAAACGGGGAGAGGCTAGGGGAATGATTTCCCTGGGCTAGAGGACCAAGAATCAGGGGACCATGTCTCAATAAGAGGGAGGCCGTTTAAGACTGAGCTGAAGGGGCATTTCCTTCCTCACAGGGTGATGAGTCTTTGGAATTTTGAGCTTCCACCATCCTCTGGAGAAAAGTTATTGAGTGTGTTCAAGACTGAGATTGATAGATTCCTACAGATTAAGACTTGGGATATGTGTAGGCAAATGGTACTGAAGTAGATTAACCATGACCTCATGGTTGAAGGCTGAATGGCCTCCTGTTGATCCCAGGTCTCATGATGGATGTGCACAGGGTGGAGACGAAGCAGTTGTTCCCCTCAGTTGAAGGGTTAATAACAAAAATATAAGGCAAAAGGTGGTAAGGGAATTTGAGAAAAATTTTCTTCACCAAGAGGGTGAATCAGAAACGCATTCTCTGGGAGGGTAGACAAGGTGGGAATCCTCACAACCTTGGAAAAAGTACTTGGATGAGCACTTAAAATGTCATGACATTCAAGCCATGGGCCAATCTTTGGGTGGTGGGATTAGTGTAGATAAATCAACACAGCCTGTATGGACCACATGGCCTCTTTTATGACTCTGTGACTCTGCATTTCATAAAAATAGCCATCCAACAGTGCTAAACAGCCAACCTGCCAAGTAAACCTTTTTTTAATTTTTGAAATCAGCAAGATGCATGGATTCCCTCCTAATCCTGATTTCTGCAACTGCTTACCTTCTTCCATCTATTCCTAGGATTCAGAAGAATGGTTGGATTATCTTCCTTCTGACCATGGCTGCAGTGTTCTGGGTGTACCGCTTGGTCAAAGTCATCTGCAATCTGCTGAGCTACTGGGAAATCAGAACATTCTACATCAAAGCACTGAAGATCCCTACGGTATGACCCATACCTCGCTGCTCAATTAACAGGACCCTGTTCAGAATACTTTGAACAGGTTCTGTGTTCAGGTGTTTCAGTGTTTCAGTCTCTTCTTGTACATATTCACTGTTTTGGCATGTCAGTCATAGTTGCCGTGATAAGTTGGTGTTGGAACCTTGTAGCAGTTCGATAAAACTGAGTTTCTGTCTTGGCAGGTTCAGAGGGCTACTAATAACTAGAACAGAGTAGAATAAAGAAGTTTCTTTATTGTCACGTTCTCTAGTTAGAAAGTATAAGAGTATAGTGAAAAGTTTTTACAATGGCTGCCTGTAATGGCGCCATCTTAGGTACAAGTACCTAGGTACAAATTTTTTTCTTTATACATTAACAGGGATGAGGGCATCTCTGGCCTGGCAACATTTATTGCCCATCCCTAATTGCCCAGATGGGCAGTTAAGAGACAACCACATTGCTGTGGGTCCGGAGTCACATGTAGGCCAGACTGGGTAAGGATGGTGGTTTCCTTCCCTAAAGGGAAGGGCATTAATGAACCAGATGGGTTTTTCCAACAAATTGACAATGGATGACAATGGATGAGGTCATCATTAGGTTCTTAATTCCAGGTATTTTTATTGATTTCAAATTCTACTATCTGCCATTGTGGGATTCGAACCCGCATCCCCAGATTGTTATCTGGGTCTCTGGATTAACAGTCCGGCAATAATACCACGAGACCATCACCTCCCCAATCTTAGAGTATAAAAGTATAGTGCTGTTACAAATTTAAAAAGCATATAGATTAGCATGAAACAGTGAAAAAGTCCAGAATGATAATAAGTGACCAAAATTACTTAAGTTCTCGTCCGTGCCTGCAGGCCCCAGAGCACGAGGCCACACTGCCTCCACGTGCCAGTCTCCATCCAGGACTTGCTCCGCCCATGCTCATTCCAATCCACCACAGGGCTTGGCCTGTGCTTGCACCACTCCACCACGGGTCTCAGCCTGTGCTTGCTTTGCTCCTTGACTCCACTCTCCAGGTAGGATGGGAGGAGGGGGGAGTGGGGAAGAAAAAAAGTTACAAAGAGGAGAAAAAAACAAAGGGAACGGGAAAGGGACTGGGAAGCAGAGGAGCTCTGGCCAGAGCGTCCTTCTCTGCTGCCATCTTGCTATCTATTGCATTGGAGATAGACTAATGTTTTTTTTCAAATTGCCTGTGGTAGGATTTGTACTCTATATTCTCTGGCCCAGGTTTGAGTTGTGAGTCTGATAACAAAGCCATTATCTCACCGTGAGTATCATTTCAAGTGTTAACAGTCTGTTGCTGCCTTCTCCAGGTCGAGTTGTGTAACTACAGCTGGCAAGAGGTGCAAGCCCGTCTGATCCTGCTGCAGCGAGAGCAACAGATGTGCATCCACAAGAAGGAGCTGACTGAGCTCGATATCTACCATCGTATCCTCCGCTTCAAGAATTACATGGTGGCCATGGTGAACAAGTCGCTGCTACCCGTACGTCTCAGCCTCCCATTAATGGGCGACACCATCTTCTTCTCCCAAGGCCTCAAGTACAATTTTGAGATGATCTTCTTCTGGGGCCCTGGATCTCTCTTCCAGAATAAGTGGAACCTTCATCCCAAGTACAAGCGTTCTGGAAGCCGATTAGAACTGGCGCGGCAGCTCAGCCGCACGGTGCTGTTAATTGGCATTGCCAACCTCCTGCTTTGCCCCTTCATCCTGGTGTGGCAGATCCTCTATGCCTTCTTCAGTTACACAGAGGTGATCAAGAGAGAGCCGGGCAGCCTGGGGGCCCGCCGTTGGTCCCTCTTTGGGCGTCTATATCTCCGGCACTTCAACGAGTTGGACCACGAGTTGCAGGCCCGACTCAGCCGAGGCTACAAACCTGCAACCAAGTACATGAACTCCTTCACTTCACCGCTGCTCACCGTCTTCGCCCAGAACCTAGCCTTCTTTTCGGGCTCCATCCTGGCGGTCCTCATTGCCCTCACTGTCTACGATGAGGATGTGCTTACAGTGCAGCACATCCTGACTGCCATCACTGTGCTTGGCATTGTGGTGACAGTGTGCAGGTGAGGCCCA
The DNA here is from genome assembly GCA_024137785.1 of Ginglymostoma cirratum. Lineage (NCBI taxonomy): Eukaryota > Metazoa > Chordata > Chondrichthyes > Orectolobiformes > Ginglymostomatidae > Ginglymostoma > Ginglymostoma cirratum. The sequence goes on from JAHRHZ010000053.1 coordinate 26,606,396, forward strand.
GGGGAAGGTAATCGACAGAGCCAAGCATAGAAATCGATCTTAGAATGAGTCACTATATCTCAGCACAAAGGGGTCACTGAGGAGGATTGGAACTCAAAACTGTAGACTGACATTCCGTTGTAATCTATAGATTGCGCTCTTCTAAGCTGCAAGTAGCATTCCTCCAATGTTTTAAACTGAAGGTAAAGCCCCCTCTGTTCTTTTAAATGGAAAGAAACAAAATACACTGTCCCCATCACAAGGTTGGATACCGAGTAAAGCTTTTTCTACTTTTTTAAACTGAAAATTAAGCCTCCATCGATAGTGTCCCTATCAATAACTCCCAGCACAGGGCCAGCGTAAGGTTAGATACAGAGTAAAGCTCCCACTACTCTTTTTTTTTTTTAAGAAATGCAATTAAAGGTTCCTCCACTCTTTAAAAATGAAAGTAAATGTCCCCCTTACTGTTCTCATAAAACACTTCCAGGGCAGCAACAGCTCAATGTAGGCTAGCGGTACACAGTACCAATGTGCAGCTCTCATCTTCCAGTGTTGACCATTTCTGGAGTAATACTAACCCTGACGATGTTGCTGTTTGAGCTAGTTTGTGGAGTAGTGTTGAAATCTGACATGTGTTTGTCACCAGGTCCTTCATTCCCGATGAGTACATGGTGTGGTGCCCAGAGCAACTGCTGCAGTGTGTGCTGGCCCACATCCACTACATGCCTGACCACTGGAAAGGAAATGCCAATAAATCAGAGACCAGGGATGAGATGGCTCAGCTGTTCCAGTACAAAGCGGTACGTTAATGTCAGAATGCATCACACTGCTTGGGAAAGTGGGGAAGTGTGAGGCTTTGAACATAGAGTCTGACTGACCCTCAAAGGGACGTTCAGGTGAGTCTGACTGACCCTTGATCTATTGGTGTTTTCTAGGTGTTTATTCTGGAGGAGTTGCTCAGTCCCATCATCACTCCATTTGTGCTGATCTTCTCCTTGCGTCCGAGATCTCTGGAGATCATCGACTTTTTCCGGAACTTCTCAGTGGAGGTGGTGGGAGTGGGTGATATCTGCTCCTTTGCACAGATGGATGTTCGGAAACACGGGAACCCAACGGTATGTGTGAGCTACAGTTGATGATATTGCAGCCAACTGGCTAATAGTGTGTGTAGCTGTGTCCTTCACTCATATTCACATTGACCAGGTGGTTGACGGTCAGGAAGAAGGTTTTAGCTTACAGGAAGATATCAACAGATTGGTCAGGTGGGCAGATCACTGATGACAGATTGAATTCAAAACTGGGAAGTGTGAGGTAATGCACCTTGGAAGAAGTAACAAGACAAGAGAGTACTCAATGAATGGCAGGACATTAGGGAGCTCAGAGCAATGGAGAGAGATCTTGGGGTGTTTATCCATGGATCCCTGAAGGCAGCAAGTCAGGTTTATTGGGAAGTTAAGAAGGTATACAGGACACTTGCCTCTATCTGTCGTGGCATAGATAAGAGCAGGGAGGTTATGCTGGAGCTGTACAAAACTTTGGTTAGGTCAAAGCTGGAGTACTGTGTACACATCTGGTCCCCACACTATAAAAAGGGCATGATTGTACTGGAGGGGGTGCAGAGGAGATTCACCAGGATGTGGCCTGGAATGGGGAGCTTCAGCAATGAAGAGACTGGATGAGCTCTGGTTGTTTTCTTAAGAGCAGAGAAAACTGAAGGGACGTGATAGAAGTGTTTAAGGTTATGAGGGGGTGTGGACAGGGTGAGTTGAAAGCATCTGCTCCCCTTAGTTGAAAGGTTAATACAAGAGAATAAATTTTAAGGTGAAAGGCAGGAGATTTAGAGGGGATTTCAGGAAGATTCTTTTTTTGCCCCAGAGGGAATCTGAAATGCACTGCCTGGGAGGGGAGCTGAGGCAGAATATCTCTCAACCTTTTTTTTAAAAAAAATGCTTGGATGCGCATTTGAAATGTCACAACATTCAAGGCTATGGAAAGCAGGACTAGTGTAGATTTAGAGTAGGTTTTTTACAGTGCTGTTTTGTTTGATTTTATGATACCAGCTGATCTTATTGCTGGACATGTCAGATTCCAGACTGAAATCTGACTTCAGTAGATGAAGACGCAATTTTTAACAATAAAATAGAAGTCTATCACACACAAGAAATGAAAATCTAAAAAGAATAAACCAAACTATTTATACACAACACCCAGTTTAATGATTTCAAGATACAGGACAAACTACAACCTTATTGATCCCAACATTTATAGTACTCGGATACCAAAGAGAATTTCCTGCCCCCTCAAATCAAATCAAATCAAACTTCCCCATCATTAGAATCTGAAAGCCTCTTCATTGAGTCTTCATGTAATTGAACTTAGACTTTCTCAGCTTCAATTAATCCCTTCAGTATTTTAATTAAACACTCTGATCTGGAACTTTCAAACTAAACTCCTTACATTGAGGTAACCTATTTCTCAACATTGCTAAATGATCCCCTTTCTTCAGTTACAGTTCTCTGACAATCCAACTTCAGCCAAGACTCTGCAAAGCTGAGAACCGAAAGGGTTTTCCAAACTGTGGGTGTTTCCCCTGAGTGAAAAACAATTCCAGATTCTTACAACAAACCTACTGCACAACTGTTCACTCTGTTTATCGTAAAACTCAGTCAATGCAAACAAAACCCAATTAGGCTCCAAAAGCTACCTCTCATGCTGTTTTCAAAAGAGATCGCCATGGCAACAGCAATACTTACAACTTAATCTTTAAACCTCTTCAAACCCACAGAAAGCCTACCAGTACAACATCCAAAAATACATGTTAAGTGTGGATAAATCACACACTTTACATCACAGAGCATGTTGAGGAAATTGCTGCCATTTACATTAACAAAAGATGATTGCATAGGTTCCTTTAAAGATAAACTCTCTGGATTTCAACATTCCCATATACACGGCTTCCCGGAAGGCAGGACCAGCAAGGAGAAAGCCTGGGTATAATCTTGTCAGAACGATCCAATGTTGGGTGTGAACTTTTCTGTTTATTTGTTTAAGGGAATGTATGGGTATTATTGATGAAACCAGTGCTGACTGCCTGTCCTGAACTCCATTGAGAACCGTAGATCCTTGAGTTTGAGTGGTTTGATATTGGGGATGAGTGTATCCAGGTGTGATGATGGGAATTTTTTTTTGCAGTGGCTCTCAGAAGGCCAGACAGAAGCCTCAGTGTACCAACAGGCAGAGAATGGGAAGACTGAACTCTCCCTCATGCACTTCACCATCACCAATCCACACTGGCACCCACCTCAGGACAGCTCGGTCTTCATTAGTCACCTGAAGGAGAAGGTACAACATGATGCAGCCACTGGTCCACCTGCCCAGCATCTCCTGTCCGACACACCACTCTGCAACTCCCTGCTGTCCAACGAGTCAACAAATATTGTAAGTGCATGTATTTTAAGATCATCGAAATATCAGGGAAGGATATTTGGGTTAGATAAAGAGTGTGGAAAGAAATCTGACCCCTGCACTTTGAGTCTCTGCCAGCACTCCATAGAACACCCCAGTCAGTCTCATGCCTCTGAACAAAGAACAAAGAAAATTACAGCACAGGAACAGACCCTTCGGCCCTCCAAGCCTGCACCGATCCAGATCCTCTATCTAAACCTGTCGCCTATTTTCCAAGGATCTGTATCCCTCTGCTCCCTGCCCATTCATGTATCTGTCTAGATACATCTTAAAATGACGCTATCTGCTTGACCTCCATAGCCCCATCAAGTCCACATACAGTCGTCTTCAGAATTATCAATTGTTTCCACTTCCTTCTTTCTCATAGGCAATATATTCTGAATCATCATTATTCGCTGTGCATGAGCATTGTTCCTGCCATCCCTGCATCTCTTTCCCAAGGCTTTTAATATGTATCCCCTCATTCCTGTAATATCAGCAAATTGAAACAGCTTTTCTTCATAACTTCTGAAATTGTCATAGTCTCGGGCCTTGTTCAAATCATTTGCTCCAAAGAGAACAACCCCAGAATATCCAACTGAACTTTGTAGTTGAAATCCCTCATACTTGGAAGCATTTAGGTAAATCTTCTCTGCACCCTCTGAAAAATTCTCCTAAAGTGTGAGAACCATAATTGGACTCAGTGCTCTAATTGTGGTCTAACCAGAGCATTATAAATGTTTGGTATAAAGGTCCATTACCTTCAGCTGCTTCAACATCTTTCCCTCCATCTTTTCTTTTTATTGACTGGTGGGATGTGGACATCACGAGCTGGCCGGCATTTTTATTGTCCGTCCCTAGTTGTCCTTGAGGTGGTGATCTGCATTATGGAACCACTGCTGTCCATGTGCTGTAGGTAGACCCACAATGCTGTAAGGGAGGAAATTCCAGGATTCTGACCCAGCAACACTGGAAGAACGTCGATATATTTCCAAGTCAGGATGGTGAGTGGCTTGGAGGGGAACTTGCTGGTGGTGGTGTTCCCATGTATCTGCTGCCTTTGTCTTTCTAGATGGAAGTGGTCCTGGACTTGGAAGGTGCTGTCTAAGGATCTTTGGTGAATTTCTGCAGTGCAGCATGTAGATAGCACACACTGCTGCTGATCATCAGTGGTGGAAAGAATGGATGCTTCGGGATATGGAGCCAGTCAAGCGGGCTGTTTTGTCCTGGATGGTGTCAAGCTTCTTGAGTGTTGTTGCAGCTGCTCCTATCCAGACGTTTGGGAAGTATTTCATTACAACCCTGACTTGTGCCTTGTAGATGATGGACAGGCTTTCAGAAATCAGGAAGTTAATTACTCACCACTGTATTCTCAGCCTCCGACCTGCTCTTGTATCCACTGTGCTTATGTGGTGGGTCCAGTTGAGTTTTTAGTCAATGATACCCCCCAGGATGTTGATAGCAAGGGATTCAGTGATGGTATCACCATTGAATGTCAAAGGGTGGTGATTAGATTGTCTGTTATTCGTGATGGTCATTGCTGCCATTTGTGTGGTGTGAATACACAAATCATAAGGTCAGATGTGCGATCTTCATGACGATTGCACGATGTTCAGAACCATTCGTGATTCCTCAGATACTGAAGAGAGATTGGTGTAGACAGTGTTATAATGAGAAACAAGGAGATGACAGATCAGTTGAATACATACTTGGGTTCTGCCTTTACAAAGGAAGACACATTTTTTTCTTCTATTCATTTCATTTGTGGGATGAGGGCGTTGCTGGCTGGCTAGCATTTCTTGCCCATCCTTAGTTGCCCTTGAGAAGGTGGTGGTGAGCTGCCTTCTTGAACCGCCCCAAAAATATTGGGGAACATGGTCTAGTAAGAGGGAAGAACTGAAGGAAATCTCTATTAGTAGGGAAATGATGGTGGGGATATTGCAGGGGTTTAAGCCAATAAATTCTCAAGGCCTGATGACTTATAGCCCATTATTGAAGGAAGTGGTTGTAGAAATCATTGGTGGCAGTCATCCAAGATACTGTAGACTTTGGAACAGTTCCTGTGGATTGGAGGGTAGCTAATATAACCTCACAATTTGAAAAGGGAGGTAGAGAGAAATTTGGGAAAGAGACTAGTCAGCCTGACTTCAAAAATGAGTGACATACTAGAGTTCATTGTGAAAGGTTTAATAACTGAGCGCTTGGAAAATAGTGACAGGATCAGACAAAGTCAGCATGGATTTACAAAAGGGAAGTCATGCTTGACATATCTACTGGAATTTTTAGAGAATATAACTGGTAGAGTTGATAAGGGAACCCCACTCAATGCAGTTTACTTGGACTGTCAGAAGGCTTTTGATAAGGTCCCAGATAAGAGATTAGTGTGTAAAATTCAGCACATGTAGTGACAGAGAGAACTGGTTCGTGGACAGGAAACAAAGGATAAAAATAAATGGGTTTTTTCCAAGTGGCAGGTAGTGACTCATGGTGTACTGAAGGAACCAGTGCTAGGACTTCAGCTGTTTGCAATATCTTTCAATGATTTAGATGATGGAACTAAATATAAAATCTCCAAGCTTACAGCTGACGTAAGTCTGAGTGGGAGGGTGAGCTGTAAGGAGGGCGCAGACATGCTTCAGTGAAATTTTAACAAATTGAGTGAGTGGGTAAATGCATGGCAGATGCAATATAATGTGAATAAATGCAAGGGTATCACTTTGGTAGCAAAAACAAGACGACATTATTATTTGAATGGCGATAGATTGGGAAAAGGGGAGGTGCAATGAAATCTGGGTGTCCTTGTATGCTAGTCGGTAAAAGTAAACATGTAGGTGCAGCAGGTGGTGAAGGCAAATGGTATGTTGGCCTTCGTGGTGAGAGGATTCAAGTGCAGGAGCAAGGATGTCTTGCTGCAATCTTACAGCGCCTTAGTTAGATCTCACCTGTAGCATTGTGTGCAGTTTTCATCTCCTTCTCTGAGGAAGGATGTTCTGACTATGGAGGGAGTGCAGCAAAGGTTTACCAGACTGATTCCTGGGATAACAGAACAGATATATAAAGCTAACCAATGCAGTCTATGTTTACTGGAGTTTAGAAGGGTGAGAGGCAGGAGATCTCATACAAAATTCTAACTGGACCAAAAAGAAATAAATGCAAGAAGGATGTTCCCTAGAACCAGAGGTCACGGCCTCAGGATACTGGGTAGGCCATTTAGGACTGAGATGAGGAGAAATTTCTTCACCCAGAGTGTGGTGAACCTGTGGAATTCTCTGCCATAGAAAATGGTTGAGACCAAAACATTGCATGTTTTCAAAAGGGGGTTGTGGACAGTCCTTTGGGCTAGAGGAGTTAAAGGCTGTGGAGAGAAAGCAAGAACAGGGAGCCAAGTTGAATGATTAACGATGGTCATATTGAGCATTGAAGGGATTACTAGCCTACTCCTGTTTCTTTTTCTGTTTGAATGCAATAGGAGTCGGACAATATCCCATTTTGATCTTACAGGTGGTAAGTAATATTTGTGCACCACATGTTCCAAGCAATGACCATGTCCAACAAGAGAGCAACTAACAATCATCTCTTGTCATTCAATGCCATTAGCATCGCTAAATCCTTCACTATCAACATCGTTGACTAGAAGCTATTCAAAGACTGGGAAATCTGTGTAAAATAACTCACCTCTTGTCTCCCCACAGCCTGTCCACCATCTACAAGACACAAGTCAGGAGTGTGATAGAATACTTCCACTTGCCTGATGGGTGCAGCTCCAACAACACTCAAGAAGCTCAACACTGTCCACGACAAAACAGCCCGCTTGACTGGCACCACATCCCGAAGCATCACTTTTTCCATCACTGACTACCATTAGCAGCAGTGTGTTCTATCTACAAGATGCACTGCAGAAATTCACCTAAGATCCTTAGATAGCACCTTCCAAACACACGACCACTTTCATGAGCTGAAGTCATGGGTACATGCTAACAATCCTGTGGAAAGTGTAATCCCCAGTATTCTGGTCAATATATAGAATGTGGGGAAATAAATAGCAACATATTGAAAAATGTCCATATTACAGAGGAGGAGGTGCTAGACGGCTTAAAATGCAGAAACGTGGATAAATCCCCAGGACCTGGTCAGGTGTACCCTAGAGCTCTGCGGGAAGCTAGGGAAATGATTGCTGGGCCCCTTGCTGAGATATTTGTATCATCAATAGCCACAGATGAGGTGCTGGAAGACTGGAGGTTGGCTAATGTGGTGCCACAAATTAAGAAAGGTGGTAAGGAAAAACCAGGGAACTGTAGATCTATAAGTCTGACATCAGTGTCAGCAAGTTATTCGAGGGAATCCTGAGGGACCGGATTTACATGTATTTGGAAAGGGAAGAACTGATTAGGTATAGTCAACATTGCTTTGTGCATGGGAAATCGTGTCTCACCAACTTGATTGAGTTTTTTGAAGAAGTAATGAAGAGATTGATGAGGGCATAGCGGTGGTTGTGATCTATATAGACTTCAGTAAGGCATTCGACAAGGTTCCTCATGGTAGACTGGTTAGCAAGGCTAGATCACATGGAATAGAGGGAGAACTAGCTATTTGGATACAGAACTGGCTCAAACGTAGAAGACAGAGGATGGTGGTGGAGGGTTGCTTTTCAGACTGGAGGCCTGTGACCAGTGATGCGCCACGAGGATCGGTGCTGAGTCCACTGCTTTTCGTCATTTATGTAAATGATTTGGATGTGAACATAGGAGGCATGGTTAGTACCTTTGGAGATGACACCAAAATTGGAGGTGTAGTGGACACTGAAGAAGGTTACCTCAAGAGTACGAAGGAATCTTGATCAAATGGGCCAATGGGCCGAGGGGTGGCAGATGGAGTTTACTTTAGATAAATATGAGGTGCTGCAGTTTAAAAAGGCAAATCAGGGCAGGTAAGGTCCTGGGGAGTGTTGCTGAACAAAGAACCTTGGAGAACCAGTTCACAGTTCCTTGAAAGTGGAGTCACAGATAGACAGGATAATGAAGAAGGGGTTTGGTACGCTTGCCTTTATTGGTCAGTGCATTGGGTATAGGAGTTGGGAGGTCATGATGCAGCTATACAGGACATTGGTAGGGCCACAGAAGTACTGTGTGCAATTCTGGTCTCCCTGCTGTAGGAAGGATGTTGTGAAACTTGAAAAGGATCAGAAAAGATTTATAAGGATGCCGCCAGGGTTGGAGGGTTTTATGCACAGGGAGAGGCCACATAGGCTGGGGCTATTTTGCCTGGAGCATCGGAGGTTGAGAGGTGACCTTATAGAGGTTTATAAAATCATGAGGGGCATGGATAGGATAAATAGACAAGGCCTTTTCCCTGGGGTAAAGGAGTCCAAAACTAGAGGGCGTGGGTTTAAAGTGAGAAGGGAAAGATTTAAAAGGAACCTAAGGAGCAACCTTTTCACACAGAGGGTGGTGCGTGTATGGAATGAACTGCCAGAGGAAATGGTGGAGGCTGGTACAATTATAACATTTAAAAGGCATCTAGATGGGCATATGAATAGGAAAGGTTTAAAGAGATATGGGCCAAATGCTGGCAAATGAGACTGGATTTATTTAGGATATTTGTTCGGCATGGACAAATTGGTCCAAGGGGTCTGTTTCCGTGCTGTACATCTCAATGGCTCTATTTATTCCTCAACCAGGACTGAAAATGAATTAAATGGTCATTCAACCAATTGCTTTTTGTGGGTTCTTGTTGCACAGTGTCTTTCAAATTTCGCTGTTCTTAACAGGAACAACGAAAGCTGAGTAGAGATCTGGCGATTATAACATACTTTGATCAGCTGTCAACTGCTTTAGATGTTGCAGGAATGTGAAAGGTGCTACAGAACCGCAGGTTGTTTCTTTGTGGCTTATATATGCTTTGGTATTCTTCCAGCCTGAGAATCTCATTGTAAGTTTGCTCACACGCTCGGCACTACCTGGCTCGCTGCTGACTGGCAGAGACGGACGTTTCGGGCAATCGTGTAGTACTGCCTCGGCTGCTGCTAGCGTCCTGGCTTCACTCTCCTCCTCCCACCATCCAACTCAGACAAGATCCCACACTCTCCTCATGGAGAATGGTGCTGAGAGTTCTTTGTATCGCAGTGACAGGACCATTATGGAAGAAAGGTAGGAAACCAAAGCCCTCGATATTTTCTGAAGGGTCTCGACCCGAAACGTCAGCTTTCCTGCTCCTCTGATGCTGCTCGGCCTGCTGCGTTCATCCAGCTCCACAACGTTTTATCTCTTACCCTCGATATCATGGAACCGGGTAGAGAGGGACTGTCTTATGAGAAAAGATTAAGTAGATTGAGTCTGTTCTTGTTGCAATTTAGAAGATTGAGAGGTGACCTTATTAAAACATACAAGATTCTTACAGAGCTTGGCAGGGTAGATGCAGAAAGGTTGTTCCCCCTTGTGGGAGAGTGTAGGACTAGAGGGCATACTCACAGAATAAACATTTAAGACAGATGTGGAAGAGTTCCTTCAGAGAGTAGTGAATCTGTGGAATTCTTTACCACAGTGGGCTGTTGAAGCTGAATCATTAAGCTTATTTAAGGCAGAGACATGTAGATTTGTAATCAGTAAGGGAATCAAGGATTATGGATAAAAGGTAGAAAAGTGGAGTTCTGCGATGGATCTCATTGAATGGTGGAGCAGACCTGATGGACTGAATGGTCTATTTCTGCTCCTACATTTATGGAAGCAGAATACCATGAAGGTATGAAATCTCAGAAACAAACAGAAATGCAGCAAATATTCGAATACCTGTTGTTTAGGGATCAGTCAGCTCACTTGGTTCAACAGCGAGAGGGTACTGCAGAATGACACTAATGGAGTGAATCCAATCTGCAGACTGGCCATTGTGGTTTGTGTTGACCAGCCCCCATGCCTTGCTGTGTGCCTGACGTGGAGTGATGCTTCCTAAAGCTATACCGTATAACCATTTGCCCTCTCTGCCATGGTGAGGGATGCCTGTCGTCCCTTGTGGGCAATGGTAAAGGCAAATGAACTACAGTCAAATCTTAAAGTTGTATCATATGGGAAATGCAGGTCAAACCAAGCAGCCAAGCTACCTCATAACAGATAGTACAGCAAGTGAATGGGGCACGTACACTACCACAGGCTTGTGTGGGAAATGCCCTGCGTCTTTCTGCATTGTTCTTTCAAACCTGTAACCTCGCCAAAAGGGAGAAAGATTCAAAGCTTTTGAGAAGACTCTGATAGTTTTCATGACCTGTCACCTTCTCTGCTGTTGGCAGTCGGGTCACCACATGAACAGGCTTGAAGTCTGAAAGAGTGTTCATGGGATGTGGGCATCATTGGCTGGGCCAGTGTTTATTGCCTGTTCCTAGTTGCCCTTGGGAAGGTGGTGGTGAGCTGCCTCTTAAACCACAGAGGCCCCCTTGGTTGTAGATAAAACTGCACTGCTCTCGGAGAGGGAACTTCAGGTTGGCAAAAGATTGTCCCATTTGATTCTAATTTTGTTTGCACCCATTAATGCCAAATCTGTCAAATGTGGTCTTGGAACAATATCATCTTTCCTTCACTGTTGCTGGCTCAAAAACATACAGCCATAAAATAACCTGGGCCTTGCACTGAAACTAGCTATAAAAGCATACGAACACGTGAAATAGGAGCGTGAGTAGGCCATTCAGTCCCTCAAGCCTGCCCCACTATTCAACAAGATCATGCCTCATCTGCCCCAGACCTCAACTCCTCTTTCGTGTGAGCTCGGCATAGCCCTCAACTCCCTGACATTTCAAAAATCTATCTGTCTCCTATTTAAATACTTGCAGTCATCTGGGACAGAAAATTTCAGAAACTCACTACCTTCTGGGAGAAGAAATCTCTTCACACTTCAGTTTTAAATGGGTGTTCCTTTATTCTGTGATTATGTTCCCTCGTTTGGAATTCCCCAAAATAAATATAGACCGTTCTGATCCATTCAGGATGGGTGGACTGATTCTTTATTTGTAACATGGCTCCATTGGTCAGAACAAAGTTTGAAATTCAAATGGAAGGTGATATTGCTAAATGTGAGACGACATATAGCTCGGAATCAGGAATGAATCAACTAGGTTCCTTTTTAGCAAACAAAACTTGGCTGGGCAAAAATGTAAAGTCTATTAACAAAAGATAAAATAACTGTCTGAAAAGACAGCGGCAGCTGTCACTGGACTCATCTTGCAGAGACTGAGGCTGATGCCCTGGAACCATGGGTTCAAATCCAACCTTGAGAGCTGGTGAATTGAAATTAATTGATAAAATCTGGAATTGAATATTAGTCTCAGTGAAGGTAACCATGAGACTGTAATCAGTTGTCATAAATATCCATCTGGTTCACTCCTATCCTTTCAGGAAAGAAACCTACCATCTGTACCTGGTCTAGCCTACATGTGACTCCAGACCCACAGCAATGTTATTGACTCAACTGTCCTCTGAAATATCCTCGCAAGCCACTCTGTTCAAGGGAGTGGCCAATTAGACATGGCCAACAATACCGGCCTTGACATTGAGACCCACATCCCATGAAAGAATGAAGGAAAAAAATGTATGATTATCCTTCTTGGAAAAATAACACAGTTTCCAAAAAAAACCTCAAACCTTGAGTGTTATCTTGAAGGTGTTTTGGCCAAGTAAGTGTGAAATTCAGGGGAAAAGAAAATTACTTGCAGATTGTCCCAACTGTTGGTCTGTGGCTAAAGTCAATTTACATACAATCTGGTGGCATTGAGATTTTTCCTGGATCAGGTACAGTTGGCTAAATGTGCTTTTTCTGAAGACTGGTGGCAGTTTCCAAATTCTCCCTTATTTGATTTTATTACTGTCACATGTACCAAGATACAGTGAAAAGTGTTGTTTTATGTGCTTTACAGGCAGATTGTACTATACAGGTGCATCAGGGTAACAGAGCAGAGTGCAGGATACAGTTTTACAGCTGCCGAGAATGTGTAGAGAGAGGTCAGCATTAAAATAATATTATAAATTAATATTTCAGATGACACTTTTTATTATAAAACAAAGGGATTAAAAAATTAGATGGTTATAACCAGCCTTGGAGACTATGGTGCATCTAATTAGTTTATGGATTAAAAGCAAGAATGTGACTTTGAGCTAGATGGTCAGCAACAATCGTATTGTATGGTGGAGCAGGCATGGATGGCGAAATAGCCAACTCTTGTACCTGGTGTCTGCATTTAACTGCTCGTTCATGTTTAGTGTATCAAAATGTGTCTAATTTCTGTGTTTTATCTTTGCTACACCAGCACGTCAGCAAGTGCAGGCTCGGGTAGATCTCTGCTTCTTGCCAACTTCGCTTCAACAGAAATGAGTCTTCATGCTATTTATATGCATGAGGTAAGGACGAAATTACTTCAGATTTATCACCGGGTTAGATAGAAAGTAAAGCCTCCTCTACATCGCCCCCATTAAAAATTTCTGGACAGGGACAGCACAGGGTTAGATACAGAGTAAAGCCCCTCTACTTTCTTACACTGTAAGTAAAGCTACCTCCACACTGTTCCATAAAACATTCCCAGGACAGGGACAGCACAGGGTTAAATACAAAGTAAAGCTTCTTCAACCTGTTAAGCACTTTGTGAGCCTCTGAATGATAGACCTTAAATCAGCAATCTTTTTGTGTGTCCTGTGCTGGGCTAGTGTTTGAAATGCAGGTTATATTGTTTCTTTGGGGAATGGTGTTGTATCAGAAGATGACTAACATCATCAGAAGATGAGATGCAGCTCTGTCCCCTGGCCCTGAAATTGTTTAAGTGTCAAACCCATGATATAACTCCTGTCTTTTTAAAAAAACAAAGCAGAAGTGACAAAGAAGATTGATGAGGGCAGGGCGGTGGATGTTGTCTACATGGAATTTAGCAAGGTCTTTGTCAAGGTCGCTCTTGGCAGGCTGATACAGAAGGTGAAGTCACATCGAATCGGTGGTGAGCTGGTAAGATGGATACAGAACTGGCTAGGTCAGAAAAGACAGGTAGCAGTGGGATGGTGTTTTTCTGACAGAGATCTGCGACCATTGGTGTTCTTCTGGGATCAGTGCTGGGGTCCTTGTTGTTTGTAATATATATAAATGATTTGAAAACAAATGTAAGTGGTCTGATTACTAAGTTTGCAGACAACACACAGATTGGGAGAGCTACGGATAGTGAAGAGAATTGCCAGAAGAATATAGATTGGCAGAAGAAATGATATACGGAATTTAATCCTGACAAATGCAAGCTGATGCACTTTGGAAGGTCAAAAGTATACAGAAAATAGCAGAACCCTTAGAAGCATTAACGTACAGAGAGAACTAGAAATACATATCAACAGTTCACTGAAAGTGTAAACAGAAATAGGTAATGTGGTCAAAAAGGCATATGGCATCATGCTTGCCTTCATTGGTCAGGGCATACAGTATAAAAATCAGCAAGTAATGTTGTAGCTGTATAGAGCAGTAGTAAGGCCATATCTGGAATATTGTGTACAGTTCTGTTTGCTATGCTATCAGAAGGATTTTGGAGGCTTCGGATAGGGTGCAGAAAAGGTTTACCAGTATATTACCTGGTTCGGAGGGTATTAGCTGTGAGGAGAGATTGGACAAACTTAGTTTGTTTGCACTTGAACGTTAGAGGCTGCAGGGCGCCCTGATGGAGGTTTACCAAATTCCGAGAGGCATGGATTGGGTGGATATTCAGAGTCTTTTTCCCCAGGATAGAAATGTCAATTATAGGGAACGTAGGTTCAAGGTAAAAAGGGGTAAGTTTAAAGGACATGTGAGAGGCAGGTTTTTTTTTACACGGAGGGTGGTAAGTGCCTGGAATGCACAGCCAGAGGAGGTGGTGGAGGCGACTACAAAGGCAACATTTAAGAGGCAGCTTGACAGATACGTGAATAGGCAGGGAATACGTGGATATGGACTGCTTAGAGTCGAAAGGTTTTTAGTTTAGAAAGGTGTTGTGTCGGCGTGGACTTGGTGGGCTGAAGGACCTGTTTCTGTACTAGGCTGTCCTTTGTTCTTTGTTTTTACTAAGAACCAACGACATAGTTGCAATTACATCATGCCTTTCATAACTTCCCATAATGCACCACATCTAAAATTGTACCGTTGAGGTGAAGCTGGAAAGCCAGCAGTGAAATTGCACGTAGTAAGACCTCACAAACACCAAGATGCTATTTATGAGTTGGTCTGTTTTTTGGTTGAGGACCAGTGATAACTCCCCTTTTTTTTTTGTAAAATAGGTCATGCTGTTTTTACCATCTTGGAGCAGACAAGTTTGTGATCTCTTGTGATCAAACTTTTGGTTTGAGATCTCTTCCAAGTAACAGCACTGGTACAGCACAGCCTCTGCATTGCATTGAGACTGGTGGTTCAGGTTTTGTGAAAGCTTCTCTGGCATGGGACTAGAAGCCACAACCTCTGACTCTGAGATGGCAGTACTGGTCCCTGAGCCTCGGATGAGATGCTAGGAAGATTTTTTTAATCCATTTATGGAACATGGGCATTGCTGGCTGGCCAACCTTTATTCTCCTTCCCTAGTTGCCCTTAAGGTGGTGGTTGATGCAGTCAACATATGCAGTGCTATATGTTGACCCACAATAACCTTAGGGAGGGAGTTCATTGTGAGAACATTGCTGTCCCAGAGATGATCATCATACAGTGATTTCCAAAAACGGCGACAGCCTACACACTGAGGTTCCACTGTAATTATAATATTGAGAATTGCATGCAGCCCATTCCCATGGGAAGGAAGAAACAAACGGTGAGCGTTGAAGAAGGAGAGAAGATAGCGGGATGGTATTGAAGTCCATCCTGGCAAAGGGATATCAAGGAAGGGAAAGGTTGCAATAAAGACTCGGAAGGACGATACCAAAGCTGAGTACTTTTGCCAATCAGGATTTATTTTTTGGTGTCACCATAGCCTTACCAGACCTTGGGGCTGCTGTCTCATTAGAGGTCACCACAACTCTGGTGAGGGGAGAATTTGGAAGGAGAGTCCTTGATGGAAACCTCAGCCAGTGAAGGAATTGAACCCACTCTGTCAGCAGCACTCTACATCACCAACTAACCATCCAGCTAACTGAGCTAAACTGACCTCCACTGATGAGGAATGATGACCTGACTGGGCTGTTTTCTCCGGAAAAGAGAAGTCATAGCAATGACCCAATAGAGATGTGTAAAGTTATGAAGGGATTTGAAAGATTAGATATTGGAACAATGTTACCACCTGGAGGGAACCATTTAACTACAGGCCATAAATATGAGATAATCACCATTTAATCCAATTGGAATTCAAGAGAAACATCTTTCCCTGTGGGTGGGGAGAATGTGTGACTCACTACCATAGGGAGTACTCGAGCCAAATAGGTTAGATCTATCTCGTGGGAGGCTAGACAAGCAACTGAAGGAGAAAGGAATGGAAAAATGGGCAGATAGTTTGAGGTGGTGGGAATGCCAGGAAGCTCATGTGAGGCATCGACACTAGCATAGAAACAGAAGGCCAAAGAGCCTTTCTCAGTTATGTAAATTCTGTGTAACTGTGACTGAAGCAGAGGATCTATACCTGCAGTGGTGACCAGCTTCATTTAACAAGGTTGCTAAGGTCCTACAGGAACATGGAAGCAGGAATGGGCCATTCAGCCATTTGAGATTACCCCCCCCCCCGTTCTAGACTGTAGCTTATCATCTACATCAATGTCATTTTACCACGTTATCTTGGTATCTCCTGATAATTTTATTTATGTTGAAACCCTTCCTGGAAGAAGCTACTGATGGTGGGGGGTGTGTGAAGGAGAGGCTAGTGAAAGAAGGGCAGCAGAGGTTACTTCTTTGTTAGGAGACCAATGTGTAGACTCCTTTCCTCATTTGTGTTGTTCTGTCTTGCAGCTTCACCAACAGAGTGCACAGCCCCAGTATATGGCACAGGGATCCCAGACTCTCAGTTCAGTCACTGAACAACCCACTGCTCCAGGTACCTCTCCATCGTCTTACTGACCAAGCAGCAAGAAGAGCCAAGGCAAACATCAGACAACTGAAACAAAAATAGCAGACAGGAAAATGTGAATTGAGAGAAAGCAGTGTTAGACTTGGAATGTAGAAGGAAGGGCTGATACAACAAGGAGAAAGTGGTGTGGTGTTGTACATGTGAAGCCTATCTAAGGAAAGGGTGGGGAATTATGATGACCGAGAGATCTTTCAGAGAGAGAGTAAAACATTGTATTGATGAGTTGAATGGCTGCTTCTATGCTGTACAATTCACAAGTTATGGGAGAATACTGAGTAAATTATCAGAATGGTGAGAGATGCAGAGGGGCAATGTGTCGGAGTGTTTGAATCATAAATCACAGAGAACATCAAAAGACAGTATAGAACAAAGGGTATGATTCTAAAGTGTTGTAGGAGCAGGGAACCTGGGTGTAAATATGCGTAAGTCTTTAGAATTAGACCTTGGATGAAGCACTGTGTACAGTTCTGGGTACCACTGTATAGGAAGATTGTGAATGCATTGGCAAGAGTGCAGAAGTGATTCATGAGAATGGCCCCAGGGATGAGAAACTTCAGCAATGAAGATAGATTGAAGAAGTTGTCACTCTCCTCTTTGGAGAGAAGAAGCCCAGAGGAGATTTGATAGAGGTTTTCAAAATTATGAGGAGTCTGGATAGAGTAGATGGGGAGAAACTGTTGAAGGATAGAGAACCAGAGTTTTAAAAAGCACAATTTACAAAAGAGAAGGTGCAAAGAGAGAAGAAGGAGCAGTTTCTCAGTGTGTAGTTAGGGTATGAAATGTACTGCCTGGTGGTTTGGTGGAGCAGGTTCAATCGAGCCATTCAAGAAGGCACTGTCTCTATTTAAATAATCATCAATGTGGAAGATTGCAGAGAGAAGGCAATAGATTGGCACAAAGTTGAAATGTTCAGACATCCAGTACAGGCACAGTGAGCTGAATAGCCTCCTTTTACAACTTTTCATGAGATCCAAACTAATGCTGTGGGGTCACAGGTTCACATCCCATCTGGAATTTAGCTGCAACAGAAAAGTACTTTGACTGTCAGTTCATTTGGACGGCTGGTTTGTGATGCAGAGCGAAACCAACAGCCGGGGCTCAGTTACCGTACCGACTGAGGTTATCATAAAAGTGCCACCTTCTCCACCTTGTCCCTCTTGCTAGAGGCGTCATGACTCTCAGGTTAAATGCAGCATCAATTGCCCCTCTCTAATGAGGAAAGTTCATCAAATGTTGTTGTTTATTGTGAAGGGAGTTGAATATTGTTCCAGGTTATAGTTATACAGAGTATTGGTGAGAACACCTCTGGAGTACTGTGTATGTATTGGTCACCTCATTGAAGGAAGCTTGGAAATGCATTGGAAGAAATTCACAGGTTTCTAAGACTAATACCTGGAATGGACGTTTTATCTTATGAGGAGAGGTTGGACAAGCTGGGCGTGTATTAACGGGAGTTTCGAAGAGTAAATGGCAACTTGATTGATACATGTAAGATTGATGGGGTTGAGAGAAAAAAATATTTATTTTTCGTAAGGATTTGAGAAGGAGAAACAGCCATAACATTTGAGCCAGGCCGTTGAGGGGTGATGTGAGAAGCTCTTGTCGTTACAATAGAAAATGGGATTGGAAGCTCTGCTCCTCTGACTCCAATGTATATCCGTATCTCCAATTGTATTGTAACACACTGAGTCATCTCAGCTCCCAGAGACTATCTATAACTCCCAGATTGTTTACCTGCCTGAGAAGCAAACAATATTTGGCGCAGCAGCATGGGGCTGCAATTGATGTGGTAGGGGAAATGACCAAACAACGTAGCTTTTAAGAATCCTCTTCAAGGGGAGATGGAGAGGTTTACAGAAGAAGTTCCAGAATTTAGAGCTCAGGGAGCTGAATGTACAGCCACCAGTGAGGGAGCGATGAAAATTGGGAATGATCAAAAGACCAGAATGAGCAAAACACGGATATCTGAGAGCTGGGGTTCAGAGACAAAGGCCAAGGTGAGGTCTATCTTCTTGTTCAGTTTCCCTCCCCCAAAGGGGGTTCTTGACACACACATTCACCAGGATGAGAGTCACCAACTGTACAGGTGGAGGGCACTCAGACTGCGAGGAGAATGTGAGAAGTGGGTGATGTATTCTCATTCCTCACCCTCTCAGTATCCAATAATGAAGAATTCTGCTTGCTGATCAGTCGTGTCTTTCTCTGTCCCTCAGTGCCCCCGTTGACTTCACCAGAAACACTGACAGCTTATTCCCAGCTGCACCTCGGGGGCTGGGCAGAAGAGTCTGAGGGGGAAGATCCCATTACTGACCCACAAGAACCACAGGACCATGAGGAAGAAGTGCCTTCTAAGATGGACAGGGTTAGTGTCTTAAATGTTTAAATGTACAATCCCTTTCTTTCCTCAAAGCTTTCACCCTCACTGGCACACGCACTGACTCTCACGGGGGTAGAGACTCACACGCACTGACTCACATTGGGGCACTAGGTCCCCCACACACACACTGACTCTCACTGGGGTACGTGCTCCCACAAACACACACTGAATCTCACTGGCGTAGGGATCCCACACATACACACTGACTCTTGCTGGGGTACGGGGTCCCACACGCATTGATTGTCACTGGGATACAGTCCCACATGCAGAGAGACACACACACACACTCTCACTGGTGTACGGGTCCCACAGACACGCACACTCACTGACTGTTGCCGGGATATGGGTCACGCGCGCACTCTCTCTCGCCAGGGTACAGGTCTCACAGACACACTCACTGACTGTCATTGGTGTATGAGTCCCACACTCGCAGACAACAGTTCTCATTGGGGAAATTTTTTTTTTAATTTTTCATTTATGAATTGTGAGCAGAGTTGGCTCAGACAGCATTTATTACCCATCTGAAACATGACCTGGTGAAGGCAGTGGTGACACACCATCCAAAAATGCTGAAGCTGATGGAGGGTTACTCCCGGTGCTGTTAGGGAGGGAGTTCCAGGATTTTGACCCTCTGACAGCCAAGGAAAGGGGTCTTAGTTCCAGGTTAGCATGGTGCACATTTTGGATTGTCATAAAATCAAGTGTTGTCCCTTTAGGGAGGGAACCTATCGACTCCAGTCCCAAACTGCCACCTTACGCAAGGTGAACACATAGGGAGAGGTGGTCTGAGGTGCATTTGTTTTAATGGGAGAAGTGTAGTAGGTAAGGCAGATGAACTCAGGGCTTGGATTAGTACCTGAGAGTATGATGTTATTGCTATTACTGAGACTCGGTTGAGGGAAGGGCAGGATTGGCAACTAAATATCCCAGGATACAGATCCTTCAGGCGGGATAGAGAGGGAGGTAAAAGGGGTGAAGGAGTTGCATTACTGGTCAAAGAGGATATCACAGCTGTGCTGAAGGAGGGCACCATGGAGGACTCGAGCAGTGAGGCAATATGGGCAGAGCTCAGAAATAGGAAGGGTGCGGTAACAATGATGGAGATGTACTACAGGCCTCCCAACAGCGAGCGTGAGATAGAGGTACAAATATGTAGACTGATTATGGAAAGATGTAGGAGGAACATGGTGAAGATGATGGGAGATTTTAATTTTCCCAACATTGACTGGGATTCACTTAGTGTTAGGGGTTTAGATGGCGCAGAACTTGTGACAAGCATCCAGGAGGGTTTTATGGAGCAGTATGTAAATAGTCCAACTCGGGAAGGGGCCATGCTGGACCTGGTGTTGGGGAATGAGCCCAGCCAGGTGGTTGAAGTTTCAGTAGGGGATTACTTTGGGAATAGTGATCACAATTCTGTAAGTTTTAGAATACTGATGGACAAAGACGAGAGTGGTCCTCAAGGAAGAGTGCTAAATTGGGGTAAGGCCAACTATAGCAAAATTCAACAGGAACTGGGGAATGTGGATTGGGAGCAGCTGTTTGAGGGTAAATCCACATTTGATATGTGGGAGGCTTTTAAAGAGAGGTTGATTAGAGTGCAGGACAGACATGTCCCTGTGAAAATGAGGGACAGAAAGGGCAAGATTAGGGAAACATGGATGACAGGTGAAATTGTGAGACTAGCAAAGAGGAAAAAGGAAGCATACATAAGGTCTAGATGACTGAAAACAGACAAAGCTTTGGGAGAATATCGGGAAATTAGGACCACTCTGAAACGAGGAATTAAGAGGGCTAAAAAGGGTCATGAAATATCTTTAGCAAACAGGGTTAAGGAAAATCCCAAAGCCTTTTATTCGTACAGAAGGAGCAAGAGGGTAACTAGAGAAAGGGTTGGCCCACTCGAGGACAAAGGAGAGACATTATGCAAGGAGTCACAGAAAATCAGTGAGATTCTTAATGAGTACTTTGCGTCGGTATTCACTGAGAAGAGGGACATGACGGATTTTGAGGTTAGGGATAGATGTTTGATTACTCTAGGTCAAGTCGGCATAAGGAGGGGCGAAGTGTTGGGTATTCTAAAAGGCATTATGGTGGACAAGTCCCTGGGTCCGGATGGGATCTATCCCAGGTTACTGAGGGAAGCGAGAGAGGAAGTAACTGGGGCCTTAACAGATATCTTTGCAGCATCCTTGAGCACTGGTGAGGTCCCGAAGGACTGGAGAATTGCTAATGTTGTCCCCTTGTTTAAGAAGGGTAGCAAGGATAATCCAGGTAATTATAGACCAGAGAGCCTGACGTCACTGGTGGGGAAGCTGCTGGAGAAGATACTGAGGAATAGGATATTTACGTTTGGAAGAAAGTAGGTTCAGTAGTGATAGGCAGCATGGTTTTGTGCAGGGAAGGTCATGTCTTACCAACTTGATAGAATTATTTGAGGAAGTGACAAAGTTGATAGATGAGGGAAGGGCTGTAAATGTCATATACATGGACTTCAGTAAGGTGTTTGATAAGGTTCCCCATGGTAGGCTGATGGAGAAAGTGAAGTTGCATGGAGTCCAGGGTGTACTAGCTAGATGGATAGAGAACTGGCTGGGCAACAGGAGGCAGAGAGTTGTAGTGGAAGGGAGTTTCTCAAAATGGAGGACTGTGACCAGTGGTGTTCCACAGGGATCAGTGTTGGGACCACTGTTATTTGTGATATACATAAATGATCTGGAGGAAGGAATAGATGGCCTGATTAGCAAGTTTGCAGATGACACTAAGATTGGTGGAGTAGCAGATAGTGAAGGGGACTGTCGGAGAATGCAGCAGAATTATCGATAAATTGGAGAGTTGAGCGGAGAAATGGCAGATGGAGTTCAATCCAGGCAAATGTGACGTGATGCGTTTTGGAAGATGCAATTCAAGAGCGAACTATACGGTAAATGGAAAAGCCCTGGGGAAGATTGATGCACAGAGATATCTGGGTGTTCAGGTCCATTGTATCCTGACGGTGGCCACGCAGGTCGATAGAGTGGTCAAGAAGGCATACAGCATGCTTTCATTCATCGGACGGGGTATTGAGTACAAGAGATGGCAGGTCATGTTACAGTTGTATAGGACTTTGGTTCGACCACATTTGGAATACTGCGTACAGTTCTGGTCGCCACATTACCAAAAGGATGTGGATGCTTTGGAAAGGGTGCAGAGGAGGTTCACCACAATGTTGCCTGGTATGGAGGGCGCTAGCTATGAAGAAAGGTTGAGTAGATTAGGATTATTTACATTAGAAAGACGGAGGTTGAGGGGGGACCTGATTGAGGTCTACAAAATCACGAGAGGTATAGACAGGGTGGATAGCAGGAAGCTTCCCCCCCCCCCCCCCCCCCGAGGGGGGGGCACAAAAACTCGGGGTCACGATTTCAAGGTGAGGGGGAAAAGTTTAAGGGAGATAGGCGTGGAAAGTTCTTTACACAGAGGGTGGTGGGTGCCTGGAACACGTTGCCAGCGGAGGTGGTAGAGGTGGGCACAATAGCGTCATTTAAGATGTATCTAGACAGATACATGAATGGGCAGAGAGCAGAGGGATACAGATCCTTGGAAAATAGGCGACAGGTTTAGATAGAGGATCTGGATTGGTGCAGGCTTGGAGGGCCGAAGGGCCTGTTCCTGTGCTGTAATTTTCTTTGTTCTTTGTTCTTACTTCCAATCGGCTTTAATAATCATTAAAATCATTAAGATATCCAGCGCCAGTGGGATGGTGGTGATGCATTGAAGAACAGACAAAATTGGAGAGGCTGTGATTCCTCTTCCTTGTACCTCTCTTGGCTTGTTAGCCCCTTTTTTGCCCTGAGCCACCCCTCACCAGGTTGGGTGCACTGAGTGCAGTCATCAGAAGTGGATTCCCTGTCTGGGATTGGGGCCACGTGGTTGGGCCATCACTTAAGAAAGTATCTCAAAAATCCAACAAGAGCTGGAGCTGTTTTTTTTTCAGCGGGTCCTGTCATTAACTCGGGTACAGTTCACCCTCATCCACCCTCCCAGTTTACCTTTGTCTGATTCCCTCCCCAGGTTTAAATATTTGGACTGGACTGATCTCGTGGCCTTAACTCCTTACAGACTCGTGGCAAAGCGAGTTTCCCAATCCTGTGGTATCGAGGCTCGTGGTCAGTGATTGAAAATATTTTCTCCTGGACTTCTCATTGCACTAAAGAGTCATCGACGTCTTCCAGAACCTTTTTGTGTTCACGTTGCGCTTTGTCTGCCATCTGCCCATGTGGCCAATCGCAATGGGCACAGATTGCAGCTTCCTACAAGCTGATGTGAATATTTTAGTGCATGTTCTTTTAAGAAGAGAAAAAGAACCTATGTATAAGGAATAAAATGTTGTCAGTGTTTGTGGCTTTGCTCCAACAGCATGAGCCACCTTCATGAGGGACTGTGTGTGGATTTAAACGGACAAATATTGCTGCCAGGTTTAGAGGGGGAGATGCTGTGGTAAGGACAGGGGAGGGCAGCCGCAAACTGACACCATTGTGATGGAGATGATGCATTGGAGGAGGACAGGTAAAATCCAACAGGCCACTGGCTTATTTTCTTGCCCCTCTGTTTTTGTCTGTTACCTATTCCAGCAGTACCAAGGCCTGCCTGGGCTGTCGTTAACTTGTGTGCGCTGAGTTTAATAATTCAAAGTGGATTCTAAAGTTTAGAGTCTGCTCTGTGTGGTTGGGAGGACCCCAGGGGTCTTTGAATATTGAAGTCACCTTTGAGACCTTCTGCATGCCCACACCCACCCCATCTCCAGGTACAGACTTCTCTAACTTTTTATTCACTTCTTGGGGTGCAAGTTCTATGGGCATTGGAACGGCTTTGCCTAGTCATTGTTTACAAGCTAATATTACAGGGCAATTCACCATGGGAGGCGTCACAACCACAATAGCCAGGCCCAGGCTCTACTCGCCCCTATCCCACGCCACACCTTCATTCCCTTCCCAAACCTTTACTCCCCATCCCCACGCATCATTGCTTCCCAATCCTCCCCTTCCCAGACACTTGCTCTTCTCTCTCACTCCTCCATCCCAATGCCACTGCGATGAATTGTCAGGGTTTCCTCAGGGATTCTGCTCAGTTCAACTCCACCCCATGTTGTGAGGTGTCTGTCCACACTCAGACCTACCTCAGGCCAAACTCATAGACTGACACATCACCAAAAGAGACTATTCGGCTCTCCTGTGTATACAGGCTGTTTAAAAGAGCTTACTAATTAATCCCATCACTCTGCTGCTGTTTTCCAACAGCACTGCTGTTTTTCTTAATTCACGTGTTTATCCAGTTCCTTTTTTGAAGGTCCCTGTTGAATCTACTTCCATTGCTGTGTCAGGCAATGCATTCTGGTCACATTAACTCCTGCCTGAAATCCTTTCTCCTGGTTCTTATTACCTTAAAATTCTTCACTCTAGTGACTAACCTCCAGCCTCTAGAAAGTTTCTCCTTATTATTCTCTCAGCCTTCATGATTATGGACATCTTGATCAAATCTCTTAACCGTCTCTGCTTGCATTAATCATTGACTATTTATGTATGAACAGAGCGCGCCAGCATGTAGCTGCTCGGGACTGATAAACTAAAGGTGCTGCCTGTTCCCTGCTGTTGATTCCAGCCGCTCGACCTCCTGCCGGAAGTTACAGCCTCTGAAATCCCAGGATGCTGGGGGGCTGTTTGAATCAATGTGCCACAATGATGCTGTGATCTCACTGTTACAACATTGTACAATCCTGGTCTGGGAGAGGGGCCTCTGTATCTGTTACCACCCTCACCTGAAACCCAAACACAGCTAATCCAGCAGAGGGTTTTTTACAGGGCAGATTGCTCTTGGAACCAATATTTAGAAGCAAGAAGAGAGGTACCATCAGTAAAAATTTGGTGCCAAGATAGTGACTCGGAGACACCTGCCCTGTCACACATTTGAGAGTGTAGAGGTAGCTTTATTTTGTATCTAACCCCATGCTGTACCTGAGATTTTAATGTTTTAACGAAGATCTGCAGCTCAGGTTGCGGTTGGAATTGTTGGTTAGTTCGCCAAGCTGACTGGTTTTCATGCAAACGTGTCATCTGCCTTCTAGGTGACATCATTCTTGCTGTGTAGCCTCCATCGAAGCGCTGTTGTTCTGTTCTGCTATGAATTTACGTGGTCCAGTCTGTCGTGGTGGGCAGCCTTGTTTCTGGTTTTGTACCGTCGTGGTATGTAGACGTTGTCTATTTCAACGTGTTTGTTGAACAGACATATTGAAATAGACTCCATCTACATACCACTACGGTACAAAACCAGAAACAAGGCTGCCCACCACGACAGACTGGACCACGTAAATTCAGAGCAGGACAGAACAATGTCACCTAGAAGGAGATGAAACATTTGCACAAAAACCAGTCAGCTCAACTAACCAACCAACAACTCTGACCTGCGTGTATTTGATGGGGTCAGTTTACTTTCAGCTCAAAAGAGAAGATGGAGTTTGAAGAGAGCACTTTTAGTGCAGTGGTAGAGTCCCTGTCTCTCAGCCAGAAAAGCTGAGTTTAAGACCCACCTGTGCTGGGAATGTGTTATACCGTGTTCAAACAGATTGATTCAAAACATCTCCCTAGCAGGGTCTGTTTAACCATTTTGTGATTTTGTGATTTTGTGTTATTTGAGAGTAGAGAAATTTTTACTATAATTCTAATCCTGTGCTGTCCCTTCCCTGGATGTGTTTGATGGGACTGTGTCAAGGGAGCTTTACTCTGTATCTAAGCCCATCTGTCCCTGCCCTGGAGTGTTTGGTGGGGACAGTGCAGAGGGAGCTTTACTCTGTATCTAACCCTGTGCTGTTCCTGCCCTGGGAGTGTTTGGTTGAGGCAGTGTGTGCCAATGTAAGTATTAACTTTGACCAGCAATTCATACTGGTCAGTGGTGCTGCGTGGTGGTGTTCCCATTTGAATGAACTCATTTTAAAACTAAATGATCAGCTACTAGGTGCGATGATGTCAGTTGATTTTACAAAGTGACAAATGCTAAATAGAAAAGTTTTATTAAATATTTATAACCAAATTCTTGTATCTTTTTGCTTGCTGACTGATCTCACCATACATATTTAGTCTGAAGACCTATGTGTGTTGGTTTGCAAATCCCAGCTCATGCCCTCAAACATAACAAGTGAGTTAAGAACCAGTCCCACACTCCTACCTGAGAGAGTCTGGCTGTTGTGGGGTTTGAGAGTGTGTCCGGCTGTGTGAGAGAAATATATGAGGGTGTTGCATCCACCCAGGCAAGTGGGAAACATCCCATCGTACTCGTGACTTGTGCCATGTAGGTGATGGACAGGCTTTGGTGATGAGGAGGTGAGTTACTGCCTGCAGGGTTCCTAGCCTCTGATCTCCTCTTGCAGCCACTGCGTTTGTATGATAAGACCAATTGGGTTTCAGGTCAATGGTAAGACCCAGGTCAGTTAGATGATTAACTGCACTGCTGCAGCTCTAGGCCGTGAGGACTGTAGCCTCACACGTACCTGCCTGCAGCTCCTGTTCCTTCCTGTGCATGGCGATGAAGTCTCCCCCAACACCACAGAGTCCTCTCCTGCCTGGAGCTGAGCAGGTGCCTGGTCTCCAACAGCCCTCCAAGTGCTAGCAGCCGGGGCATTTCTTTCTCAGCCTGCTGAGGAGTTCCCACTGTGAGCTGCTCACCAGCTTGTAGTCCCACACACGCAGTATCTGAGCCGAGGTAGCCTGGCTGGTGCTTCCCCTGAGGCCTCAGGACTGTTCTCAGAGGGCCAGGATGGTTCTGGGTAGCCAGCTGTTGCTCCATGGAGGTACTGTCAGCCTCAGCCTTCAAGATATTTAAGAAAATAAGATATTAGAGCAGAATTGGCCATTCAGCCCATTGAGTCTGCTCCATCATTTGATCATGGCTGATATGTTTCTCAACCCCATTGTCCTCCCTGCTTCTGTAACCTTTGCCCTTACTAATCAAGACCTATTCTTGTCTTAAATACACTCAATGACTTGGTCTCCACAGCAGTCTGCAATGTTGAGTTCCACAGATTCACCACCCTCAGGCTAAAGAAATTCCTGCACATCTCAGTTCTAAAGGGTCATCCCCTTCGCTCTGAGGCTGTGTTCTCAGGTCCTAGTCTTTCCTACAAGCGGGAGCATCTTGCCCTTGTCCACTCTAGCCAGGCCTCTCAGTATTATGTAAGTTTCAGTCTGATTTCCCCCCAACCCCTCTAAACTCCATCAAGTACAGACGCAGAGTCCTCAACTGCCCCTCGTATGACAAGCCCCCGGGATCATTCTTGTAAACCTCTGCACCCCCTCCAAGGCCAGCGCATCTTTCCTTAGATGTGGGGCCCAAAACTGCATTCGGTATTTCAAACACTGTCTAACTGGAGCATTGGGATACCTTCTGGGGAAGGTGGGACCTGTACTGGAAGGATGGGTTGCACCAGAACTGGAGGGGCACCAATATCCTGGGCGGGAGGTTTGCCAGAGCTCTTCGGGAGGGTTTAAACTAGTTTGGCAGGGGGCTGGGAACTGGAGCTACAGATCAGAGGTTGGGGTAGCTGGTGTACAGACAGATAGAGCAAGCAGAGAATCTGTGAGGAAGGATAAGCAGTTGATAGGGAAAAGTGGCAGTCAGTGCGATGGGTTGAGGTGTGTCTACTTCAGTGCAAGAAGTGTCAGGAATAAGGGTGATGAACTTAGAGCATAGATCAGTACTTGGAACTACGATGTTGTGGCCATTACGGAGACTTGGATAACATCGGGGCAGGAATCATTGTTGGATGTTCCAGGATATGGTTGCAAAAGAAATAGGGAGGGAGGGTAAAAGAGGTGGGGGAGTGGCATTGCTAATCAGGGATGGTATCCCAGCTGCAGACAGGGAGGTCATGGAGGAGGGTTTCTCCACTCAGTATGGGTAGAAGTCAGAAACAGGAAAGGAGCAGTCACTTCATGGGAGTTTTCTATAGACCCCCCCAGTAGCAACAGAGACACGGAGGAACAGATTGGGAGACAGATTTTGGAAAAGTGCCAAAGTACTGGGTTGTTGTCATGGGTAACTTCAACTTCCCTAATATATACTGGAACTTCCTAAGTGCAAATAGTTTGGATGGAGCAGATTTTGTCAAGTGTATCCAGGTAGGATTTCTGACTCAATATGTAGATTGGCCGACTAGAGGGGAGGCCATATTGGATTTGGTGCTTGGCAATGAACCAGGTCAGGTGTCAGATCTCTCGACGGGAGAGTATTTCGGTGATAGTGATCACAACTCCCTGACCTTTACTATAGTCATGGAGAGGGATAGGAGCAGATGGTATGGAAAAGTATTTAATTGGGGGAGGGGGAATTACAATGCTATTAGGTAAGAACAACGGAGCTCCAATTGGGATCAGATGTTCTCAGGGAAATGCATGACAGAAATGTGGAGGTTGTTTAGGGAGCAGTTGCTACAGGTACTGGATAGGTTTGTCCCACTGAGGCAGGGAAAGGATGGTAAAGTGAAGGAACATTAGATGACAAGACATGTGGAAATCTAGTCAAGAGGAAGAAGGAAGCTTAGTTAAGGTTGAGGAAGCAAGGATCTGACAGGGCTCTAGCGGTCTACAAGGTAGCCAGGAAGGAACTGAAGAATGGACTTGGGAGACCTGGTAGGGGGTACGAGAAACCTTTGGCAGGTAGGATCAAGGAAAACCCCAAGGCTTTCTATACTTATGTGAAGAACAAGAGGATGGCCAGAGTGAGGGTAGGGCTAATCAGGGATAATGGAGGGAATTTGTATGCGGAGTCAGAGGAGGTAGGGGAGGTCTATAATGAATACTTTGCTTCAGTATTCACCGGTGAGAGGGACCTTGAAGATTTGTGCGAGCAGTGTGAGATGGGCTGATATGCTCAAACAGGTTGATGTTAGGAAGGAGGATGTGCTAGAAATTTTGAAAAACATGAAGGTAGATAAGTCCCCTGGGCCAGACGGGATATACCCAAGGTTACTACGGGAAGTGAGGGAAGAGATTGCTGCCCCTTTGGCAATGATCTTTGCGTCCTCACTGTCCACTGGAGTAGTACCAGAAGATTGGAGGGTGGCAAATGTCATTCCCTTGTTCAAGAAAGGGAATAGGGATAATCCTGGAAATTACAGACCAGCCAGTCTGTCTTCTGTGGTGGGCAAATTATTGGAGAGGATTCTGAGAGATAGTATTTATGATTATTTGGAAAAGCCCAGTTTGAGTAGAAATAATCAGCATGGCTTTGTGAGGGGCAGGTCATGCCTTATTGAATTCTTTGAGGATGTGACAACACACATCGATGAAGGTAGAGCAGTGAATGTGGTGTATGTGGATTTTAGCAAGGCATTTGATAAGGCTCCCTATGGTAGGCTCATTCAGAAAGTAAGGAAGCATGGGATTCAGGGAACTTTGGCTGTCTGGATACAAAACTGACTGTCCAAAAGAAGACAGAGGGTGGTAGTAGATGGAAAGTATTCAGCCTGGAGCTCGGTGACCAGTGGTGTTCTGCAGGGATCTGTTCTGGGACCTCTGCTCTTTGTGATCTTTATAAATCACTTGGATGAGGAAGTGGAAGGGTTTGTTAGTAAGTTTGCCAATGATGTGAAGAGTGGTGGAGTTGTGGACAGCGTGGAGGGCTGTTGTAGGTTGCAACGGGACATTGACAGGATGCAGAGCTGGGCAAAGAAGTGGCAGATGGAATTCAACCCAGAGAAGTGTGAAGTGATTCATTTTGGAAGGTCGAATTTGAATGAAGAATACAGGGTTAATGGCAGGATTCTCGGTAGTGTGCAGTAACAGAGGGATCTTGGGGTCCATGTCCGTAGATCCCTCAAAGTTGATAGGGTTATAAAGAAGGCGTATGGTGTGTTGGCTTTCATTGGCAGGGGAATTGAGTTTAAGAGCTGTGAGGTTATGCTGCAGCTCTATAAAACTCTGGTTAGACCACATTCAGAATATGGTTTTCAGTTCTGGTCACCTCATTATAGGAAAGATGTGGAAGCTTTATAGAGGATGTAGAGGAGATTTACTAGGATGGTGCCTGGACTGGAGGGCAGGCCTTATGAGGAAAGGTTGAGGGAGCTAGGGCTTTTTTCCTTGGAACGAAGATGGATGAGAGGTGACTTGATAGAGGTGTACAAGATGATGAGAGGCATAGATAGGGTGGATAGTCAGAGACTTTTTCCCAGGGCAGAAATGACTATTATGAGGGGGCATAATTTTAAGGTGATTGGAGGAAGGTATAGGGGAGATGTCAGAGGTAGGTTCTTTATTCAGAGAGTGGTGGGCGTATGAAATGCACTGCTGGCAATGGTAGTGGAGTCCAATACTTGACAGACTTTTCAGCGACTCTTGGATAGGCACATGGAGGATAGTAAAATGTAGGGTATGCAGGGTAGATTGATCTTAGTAGGATAATAGGTCGGCACAACATTGCGAGTCAAAGGGCCTGTACGGTGCTGTACTGTTCTATGTTTTATGTTCCTTTTTTTTATGTTCTATGTTGTACAGCCTCAGCAATACATCTTTCATCTTGTATTCTAGCCCTCTTGAAACGAATGCTAACATTGCATTTGCCTTCCTAACCACCACTGAACCTGCCTGTTAACCTTCAGAGAATCCTGAACTAAGACTCCCAAGTCCTTCCGTGCTTCAGATTTCCAAAGGCATTTCACATTGAGGAAAAAGTCTATTCTTCTTCCCAAAGTGCATACCCTCACTTTCCCACATTATATTACATCGACCACTGCCCCCGTCTCTTAGCCTGTCCAAGTCCTTCTGCAGCCTCCCTGCATCCTCACCACTACCAATCCCTCTATCTATCTTTGTGTCAATTGCAAACTTAGGCACAATGCTGTCAATATATTCATTCAGATTGTTAATGTATAAGATGTGAATATTTGTGGTCCCAACACTGACCCCTCTGGAAACTCCACTGGTCATTGGCTGCCATCCTGTAAAAGACCCCATGGTCCCCACTCTCTGCCTTCTGCCAGTCAGCCAATCCTCTATCCATGTCAGTAGCTTGCTCTTTACACCATGGGCACTTAGTTAGCAGCATCCTCTGAGGAACCTTGTCAAAGGCCTTCTTCAAATCCAAATAGATCACATCCACTGGATCTCCTTTATCCAACTTGCTTGTTACCTCCTCAAAATTCTAACAGATTTATCCTGCCTGACCTCCCCTTGATGAAGCTATGCTGTCTCTTCTCTATTTTACCTTGCACTTTTAAGTACTCCACAGCCCCATCTTTAATTATAGACTGTAAAATTTTACCAACACCTGAAGTCAGGCTAACCAGCCTATAAGTTTTCTGTCTCCTGCTTCCTTCCACCCTCCCTTCTTTAAGTGAGATGTTACATTCACCATTCTCCAGCCCTCTGAGACCCTCCCTGACTTGTGATTCCTGAAAGATCACCACCAATGCCTCTACAATCTCCTCAGCTTTGTCCTTCAGAACTGTGGGGTGTAGTCCTTTTGGTCCAGTTGATTCATCTGCTTCTAGACCTTTCAGCTTCTCCATCACATTTGCCTTAGTGATGGCCACTACACTCACCTCTGTCCCCCAGACTCTCTTAAAGTTCAGGTTATGACTCAGTCTCAACAGCCCTCTGCAGTAAAGAATTCCACAGATTCACTACCCTCTGAGAGAAGAAATTGTCCTCATCTCTGTCTCAAATGGGTGACCCTTCTTTTGAGATGATGCCCTTTGATGCTAGACTCTCCCACAAGGGAAAAACAACCTTTTCACATCTACCATGTCAAGTCCCCTAAAAACCTTGTATCTTTCATTGAGTACAGGCTCAATCTACTCAACCTCTCCCCATGAAGCAGTCCCTCCATTCCTGGGATCAACCTGGTGAACCTTCTCTGGACTGCCACCAATTCCAGTATATTGTTCCTATGGCTGAGGGATCTATTGCTGTTCACAGCTCTGAAGCATAACCTCCATACTTTTATATTCAATTCCATAACAACAAATTATCACATTCTTTAGTTTTCCTAATTACTTGATGTACTTGTAATCCATGCTCTAGGACATCTGATCCTTTTGCATCTCAGAGCTCTGCACGTTTTCTAGTCATTTAGATAAAATGCTTCTTTTTCTTTCATCCTGCCAAAATGGACAATTACACACTTTCCAATATTGCACTCCGTTTACCAGATTTTGCCCACTCACCTAACCTATCTATCTTTTTGTCACGTATTTTTATCTCTTTCACAATTCATCCCCCTACCTATTCTGTAAAATGATATATTTTATCACAGCCTTGCAACTTGCATTTGTCAGGCGAATGTTTATCATATGTGAGAGAACAGTGTTGATTTGCTGGCATGTTACTTCAAAGAATTACAAAACCATGATGACTCTGCCTGATTATCTTGAACTTATCCGAATGTCCTGCCATTACTTTTAAAATAATACCTTCTAATATTTTCCCTGTGACTGTTGTTGAGGTAACAAGCCTGCAGTTTCTTCTGGAAGGACCATGTCTTTTTAAAAACTGTGGTGAAACGAGAAAGAATTTGGGGTGATGTTGAACTTGGATAAGACATTTGTTAGACATCAGCTGGAGTATTGCGTACAGTTCTGGATGCCACATTATAGGAAAGATGTGAATGCCTGGAGAGTGTGCAGAAATGATTTACTAGAATGGTTTCAGGGATGAGAAACTTCAGTTAAAAGGAAGGTTGAAGAAATTGAGACTGTTTTCAATGGAGAAAAAGCCTGAGCGGAAACTTGATAGAGGTTTTCAAAATCATGAGTGGACTAGACAAAGTACAAAGAATCAGAAAATCCTTACAGGGCGGAAGCAGACCATTCAGCTCATCAGGTCCACACCAACCCTCTGAAGAGCATCCTACCCCCAATCCATCCCATGCTTGTAACTCTGCATTTCCCATGGCTACCCCACCTAGCCGGCACACCATGGGCAATTTACCACAGCCAATCCACCTAAACTGCACATATTTGGACTGTAGGAGGACACCGGAGCACAAAAGGAAACCCATGCGGACATTCCTCTGAGGCTGGAATCAAACCCGGGTCCCTGGTGCTGTGAGGCAGCAGTGTGTGGTGTGGCAACTTATAAAATGTTTTACAATTTTTTTTTTTTGTAAAGGTACCCATGACGATAAATTGGTATTCTATTCTATTCTGACCACTGAGCCACTGTGCCACCCCATTGGGAGAAGCTACTTCTGACTGTAAAAGAAACAAGAATGAGAGAGCACATGTTTAAAGTGATGTGCAGATGAAGCAATGGTGATGTGAAAAAAAAAACCTGTTCACTCAGTGAGTAGTTAGGGTCTGGAATGCACTGCCTGGAAATGTAATGGAGGCAGGTTCAGTTGAGGGCTTTGAATGTGTTTTTTCTGAATAGCTATTGCATGCAGAGATATGGGGAAAAGGCAGGAGATTAGCACTGGATAATAGCATGGTGCAGGCATGATAGGCTGAATTGGCCTCCTGCACTGTAATAATTCTGCAATTCTGTTTTAAAGACCACTGTCTGAAAGAGTAGCTGCTGTTTTGGAGCAAGTTAGCTGATCTCTATGGCAGACATTGTGAACTACGGTTTGAACAAGCAGTAATTGAAATTGAGACTGTAGACGGTTTGGAGCCGAGTATGTATACTGATGCTGATCTTGTTGGCAACAAGAACTTGTGTGGTTTGTGGAATGGTGACAGTGATCAATGACAGAGACCTTTTGCTTAGCATCAACTGTGTGATTAGTTCTTAGGTGCCTGAGCAGCTTAGAACTGGAAACAAGTTACAGAAACCGAGAGAGAGAGATGGGAAGAAGAATGCAGATTTTCTTCTAGACCAGAATTCGCCAATTTTCTGGAGTTAAAAACTAAGTTTAAACTTGAAGAAAACCAATTTCTTTTCCTCATGTAGTTGCTGTGAGCTGTGACTTTTTCCGCTGGGAGTTCATTCCATATATGCACCACCCTCTGTGTGAACATATTGTCCCTCAGGTCCCTTTTATGTCTTTTTCCTTCTCACCACAAAATTATGCTGTCTAGTTTTGAACTCCCCTACCCTAGTGAAAAGACCTGTGCTATTCACCTTATCCATACCTCTCACCTTCCTAAACTCACCAATTGAATCAGTCACGCTGGACACGGACAAGTCAGTCGAACCCTCCAGAGAAATGCAACTAAGCACCAAGGGGAAGAATGCTCATGTCAATGTTGGAATAGGGAGGTTTTTTTTAAACCTTTTGTAAATAATTTATTTTCTCTTGTGTGCGCGTGTGTGTGTGTAAGGGGATTGGAGTTTTAGTTGGTAGTGTTATATGCCAATGGTTTATATTTGTTTATTTGTAGCTATAGTTTAATCATAATAAATAATTCTTGTTCAGTGCAGAAACCTAGTTTGTGTTTTTATCAGTTTTCATCTGAAGGTACTGTGCGTACTTTAGAAAAAGACTTTAAAGTTTGGTATGATTCCAGGAATACCGCAGCATAACTCACATCAAGCTATCTCGGTGGGTCATAGCACTTGCTTTCTGTCTCCCTTCTTTTATGAATCAAGAAGTTACATACAGTATTTTCCAATCAAATCAGACTGTCCTGAAATGAGGGAAGTTTGTGAAAATTAAAATTAATGCACTGATGATCTCACTAGCACCTTTTTTGAAGACCCTGGGATGAAGACCATCAGAACAGGGCATTGTCAGTCCACAGCTTTGACAATTTACTGAGTACCATTTTCCTAGTGACTGTAATTTTACTGAGTTCCTAATTCCCTTCCATTTCCTGGTTTATAGATGCTCTGTGATGTCCCTTGTATCATCTACAGTGAAGACTAAAGAAAAATACCTGGTCAATTCATCAGCGAATTCTTTATTTTCTTTCAGAGGGTGGTGAATCTGTGGAACTAATTGCTGCAGAGGGCTGAGGAGGCCAAGTCATTGAGTGTATTTAAGTCAGAGATAGACAGTTTCTTCACTAACAAAGAAAAAGAACTGTTCCGGCTGTAAATAATAAACACAAAAAGAAATTGCTGGAAAAACTCAGGAGATCTGGCAGTAGTTGTGGAGAGAAAGTAGAGCTAACAATTTGGGTCCAGTGACCTCTCTTTAGAACACATTTTGTTTATGTTTCTGATAGATAGGTTCTTGATTGGTAGTGGGATTGAAGGTTACAGGGAGAAGGCAGGAGAATGGGGTTAAGAAATATATCAGTTATGATTGAATGGCTGCACAGACTTGATGGACTGGATGGCCTAGTTCCACGCCTATGTCTTATGGTCTTGCGGTCTTAATTCTCTAGACTTACTTTCTATAGGAGCAGTGCTCAGTTTGTTAATTTCTTTTAAAAATATTTCTGGAAAGTCTAAAGATATGTTTTAATATTTCCAGCTAGTATTCTGTAATCTTTCCCTGTTTATTTATCTTTATTATTTTTTATTGTTCATATATTGACAAGGTTCCGCACGTTAGGCTGGTCAGTAAAGTTACATCACTTGGGACTCAAGAAGAACTTGCCAATTGGTTACAAAATTGGCTTGACGGTAGAGTGTGATGGTGGAGGGTTGTTTTTCAGGCCTTTGACTAGCAGTGTACCGCAAAGATCAGTGCTGGGTCCAACGTTGTTTGTCATTTATATAAATGATTTTGATGAAAATGTAGGAAGCATAGTTAGTAGATGACATGGAAATTGGTGGTAGGGATCTTGATCAATCAGGCCAATGGACCAACAGTGGCAATTGGGGTTTAATTTAGATGAATGCTAGGTAATGCATTTTGGTAAGGCAACAAGGGCAGGAGTTACTCAGTTAGTGGAAGGGTCCTGGGTAGTGATGTGGAACAGAGAGACCTAGGGGTTCAGGTTCATAGTTCATTGAAAATCGTGTCACAGGTAGACAGGGTGGTTAAGAAGGTATTTAGCTCGCTTGCCTTTATTGCTCAGACCATTGAGTGTCAGAGTAGGACGTCTTGTTGTGGTTGTACAGGACATTAGTGAGGCCACTTCTGAAGTACTGTGTACCATTCTGGTCACCCTGCTAAGGGAAGGATATTATTAAATTGCAGAGGGCCCAGCAAAGATTTCCAAGGATGTTACAGGGACTGGAGGGTGTGAGTTATAAGGAGAGACTGGACAGGCTAGGGTAAATTACTGCAGATGCTGGAATCTGTACTGAAAACAAAAAATGCTCGAAGTCATAGTGGGTCAGGCAGCATCTGTGGAGAGACAGCAAGCTAACATTTCGAGCCTAGATGGCTCTTCATCAAAGCTGCTGGATAGGCTGGGACTTTTTTCACTGAAACCCATGAAGTTGAGCGGTGACATTATAGAGGTTTATAAAATCATGAGGGGCATAGATAAGGTGAATAGCAAAAGTCTAGTTCAAAACTAGAGGGTGTAATTTTAAGGTGAGAGGAAAAAGATTTAAAAGGAACCTGAGGGGAAACATTTTCACACAGAGGGTGGTGCGTGTGTGAAACGAACTGCCAGAAGAAGTGGTGATGCAGGTACAGTTACAATATTTAAAAGACATTTGGCTAGATACACACATAGGAAAGCTTTAGAGGAATATGGGCCAAATACAGGCAGATGGCGCTGATTTAGTTTGGGAAACTTGGTCGGCATGGAAGAGTTGAACTGAAGGGTCTATTTCGCTGCTGTATGACACTATGGCTCTAGTTAACTTTCTTTGCAGAATTATATGCTTTTTCTTTTATCTTTTATATTTCTTGTTGACTGTGATTGGCAGGTGCTCACCTTAGACTTTTTCTCAATATGGCGGCAGAACAAGACCCTCCTGCTGGATCTTATTCTTTTTCTTTCTTCTCTCTTTTTCTTTTCCTCTCCCCTTAGCCCCGGAGGCGAATCTAGGAGCAGCGGCAGGTGTGGGCTGCAAGTGCCAATGCAGCACATGAGAAAGCAAAAAACAATACAGGGCAGGAACAGGCCCTTCACCACCCCAAGCCTGTGCTGACACATTTTTCCCTTCCATACTAAAACTGTCTTCACTTACAAGATTATATCCCTCCTATTCATGTATTTGTCCAGGTGTCTGCTTCCACCACTCCCTCTGACAACATGTCCCAGATACTCCCCACCCTTTGTATGAAAACATGCCTCGCACATCTCTTTTAACTTCCCCCTTGCACCTTGAACCCTGTGTCCCCTAGTAATTGACCCCCTCCCCACACCCAACTTGAGAAAAAGCCTCTTACTTTCCACTCTATCCATGCCATTCTCAATCTTATAAACGTATATCAGGTTGCCCCTCAACCTCCTGCATTCCAGTGAAAACCACCCCAGTCTATCCAACCTTTCTTCATAGCTAAAATCCCTCATACCAGGCAACATCCTGGTATACCTTTTCTGTACCCTCTCCAAAGCATCCACATCCTGCTGGTAGTGTGGTGACCAGAAGGTTTACCAGGCTGACATATGAGGAAAGATTGACTAGGTTGGAGACAGTAAGAACTGCAGATGCTGGAGTCAGAGATAACACAGTGTGGTGCTGGAGGAACACCGCAGGCCAGGCAGCATCAGAGGCGCAGGAAAGTTGACGTTTCATGTCGGCACCCTTCTCCAGACTCAAAATGTCAACTTGACTAGGTTGGGATTGTTTTCATTAGAGTTCAGATGAATGAGAGGGGGGTCTCGCAGAGACTTATACAATTCTAACAGGACTGGACACAGTAGATGCAGGGATGACATTCCCGATGGTGGATGTATCCAGAACCAAGGGTCACAGTATGAGGATTCGGGTAAACCATTTAGGATGGAGTTGAGGAGACATTTCTTCACCCAAAGAGTGGTAAGCCTGTGAGATTCATTACCACAGGAAGTAGTTGATGCCAAAACATTGAATGTATTCAAGAGGCGACTAGATATAGCACTTGGTGGCGAATGGAATCAAAGATTATGGGGAGAAAGCAGGTTTAGGCTACTGAGTTGGACAATCAGCCATGATCGTGAAGGATAGCAAGCAGGCTCAAAGGGCTGAATGGCCTCCTCTTGCTCCTATCTTTTATGTTTCTGGAACTGTACACAATATTCCAAGTGTGGTCTAACTAAATTTCTATAAAGTTGTACAATAACTCATCTATCCTTCCAATGAAGGCAAGCATGCAGTAAGCCTTTTTTTACTACCTTATCTACCTGCACTGCCACCTTCAGTGATCTGTGGACCCAGATCCCTCTGCATATCAATACTCCTAAAGATTCTGCCATTTGCCATATAATTTCCACCTGCACTTGACCTTCACCTCACATTTGTCTGGATTAAATTCCATCTGCCATTTTTCTGCCCATGCCTCCAACTGCTGTATCATTTGACAGTCCTACTCACTATCTGTAACTCCTCCGATCTTTGTATCGTCCGCAAACTTACTGATTAAACTAGTTACATTTTCCTCCAAATCATTTATGTAGAGCATGAACAGCAGAAATCCCAGCTCTGATCCCTGTGGAACACAACTAGTCACATTCCAAAAAGCATCCTTTCACTGCTACCCTCTGTCTCCTATGACTAAGCCAGTTCTGTATCTATCTTGCCAGCTCACCCTGATACCATGTGACTTCACGTTTTTGTACCAGTCTGCCAAAAGGAACCTTGTCAAAGGCTTTATTGAAGACCACGTAGACAACATCAACCGCTTTTCCCTCATCAATCATCTTCACCACCTCCTCAAAAAACTCAATCAAGTTAGTGAGGCACGACATCCACCGTACAAAACCATGCTGTTTATCACTAGTAAGCCCATTTGCTTCCAAATGTGTCTAGATCTTCTCCCTGAGGATCTTTTCCAATAATTTCCCTACCACTGACATGAGACTGAATAGGCCTGTAGTTTCCTGGATTATCCCTGTTGCCCGTCTTAAACAATGGGACTACATTGGCTATTCTCCAGTCCTCATGGGACCTCACCTGTGGCCAAACAGGATACAAGATGTCTGTCAATGCTCCAGCAATTTGTTCTCTTGCCTCCCTCAATATTCTGGGATAGATCCCAACAGGACTCGGGGACTTATCTATCTTAATACTTTATAAGATGCACAACACCTCTTCCTTTATGATAGCAATTTGGTGCAGACAGGGAGGCTGGCGCAGGGGAGGTATTCCTGGAACTCCCCTTGGATCAGTTGAGAGCCAGTATGGAGCGGACTGGAGGCTTGGAGTGGAGCAGGGATGACTGTCAGACCGGGGTGTGGTGTGGGCGGTCAGACCGGGGTGTGGTGTGGGCGGTCAGACCGGGGTGTGGTGTGGGCGGTCAGACCGGGGTGTGGGCGGTCAGACCGGGGTGTGGTGTGGGCGGTCAGACCGGGGTGTGGGCAGTCAGACCGGGGTGGGGTGTGGGCCGTCAGACCGGGATGTGGGCAGTCAGACCGGGGTGTGATGTGGGCGGTCAGACCGCGGTTTGGCGGTCAGACCGGGGTGTGTTGTCAGCGGTTAGGCCACATGTGGAGACCCTGCACTGAGCTGCTACAATGCAATATTTATTTGAAATATTTTTCACCTGACTGTAATGTCAACCCTTTTATGATGTTTTACTTCTAAATTATTTTTTAAACTTTGTAAAGTAATGCAACTACCTTTTATTCCTCTTTTGTATCCAAGATTTATACCTAGGTACTTGTACCTGAGATGGCGCCATATGTGGCAGAACTTGTAAAGGCTTTTGACTGTACCTTTTCTATGGACTACATGTGACAATAAAGGATATTGTATTCTGTTCTATCTTGACTGTATGTATATTGTGTATTCTAAAAAATTCCCTTCTGTGTCTGCGCTGACCCAGCCTGTAGCCCATTTTCCTGTTGACTGCAGCTAGCTTTGCTTTCATGCTCTTATAATTGGCCCCTTGTGCTCATTCTGCTGTCCCTAAAACTGAAAGTAAAATCAATTGTATTATGGTTGCAGTTACCTAGAGGCTCTTTCACTGTGAGATAATTAATTAATCCTCACTCATTGCGCAAGAGCGAGTATGGGATAGTCTATTTTCTGGTCAGCTCCAGAGCACTGTTCTGAGAAATGTTGTTTCAACACATCTGCTGAGCATTTGATGCCTTATTCCCAAGTGCAGCTGGAGCTCTTAACTAGGGTAATAAAAGTATAAATGTCTTTATTGTGATCTGTTAGTGTTAATAGAGATAAGTTGTCTCCGGTCTCGTTCACAGCCAAACTCTGGGTTAATCAGCTGATGCTATCACTCAGAGCAGGAATTGATTGTGTTCAGGCTGAAACATTAACTTCCTAATGGAGCAGGAGATAGTGAGGCAGGAAGTGAAGGAGAGTGTACTCCATAAGGACTGTGTAGAATTGAGGCCTAAGAGGGGAGGGTCAGTGCTGAGGGAGTGCTGCACTGTTGGATGGTCAGTGCTGAGGGAATGCCACACTGTTGGAGGGTCAGTGCTGAAGGACCACCAGACTGTCGGAGAGTCTGTGCTGAGGGAGCGCTGCACTGTCCGAGGGTCAGTGCTGAGGGAGCGCCGCACTGTCGGAGAGTCTGTGCTGAGGGAGCGCTGCACTGTCCGAGGGTCGGTGCTGAGGGAGCACTACACTGTCGGAGGGTCAGTGCTGAGGGAGCGCTGCACTGCCGGAGGGTCAGTGCTGAGGGAGTAGGCACTGCCAGAGGGTCAGTGCTGAGGGATCAGGCACTGCCAGAGGGTCAGTGCTGAAGGAGTGTCGCACTGTCGGAGAGGCAGTGCTGAAGGAGCACTGCGCTGTCTGAGGGTCAGTTCTGAGGGAGTCCTACACTGTCAGAGGGTCAGTGCTGAGGGAGCAGGCACTGCAGGAGGGTCTTAAAGATCAGCATGGCCATCTATATATGGAGCCACAGGAGATGGGGGAGATTTTTAATGAATATTTCTGCTCAGTGTTTACTGAGGAGAGAATCATGGATCCTAAGGAATTAAGGGAAACAAGTGGGGATGTTCTGGACAGCACACCTATTACCAGAGAGGAGATAAAAGGTACTGCAGATGCTGGAGAATCCGAGATAACAAGCGTGGGGCTGGATGAACACAGCAGGTCAAGCAGCATCATGGGGGCAGGAAAACTTGACGTTTCGTCTGATGAAGGGTCTAGGCCCGAAACATCAAGTTTTCCTGCCCCCATGATGCTGCTTGACCTGCTGTGTTCATCCAGCCCCACGCTTGTTACCAGAGAGGAGGTGTCTGTAGCCTTAGATCACATTAAGTTGGGCCTGATCAAGTCCATCTTGGATGTTGTGGGAGGCTAGGGAAGAAATTGCAGAGGTTCTTGCAGAGATTTTTGCTTCATCTTTAGACATTGGTGAAGTTCTGGAAGACTGAAGGGTGGTTAATGTCGTTCCACTGTTTGAGAAAGGTAGCAAAGACAAGCCAGGGAACTACAGGCCAGTGAGCCTGACATCAGTGGTAGGCAAGTTGTTGGAGAGGATACTGTGGGACAGGATCAACCAATATTTTGATAGTCAAGGTCTGATTAGGGATAGTCAGCATGGATTTGCACGCGGGAAGTCATGTCTGACAAATCTTTCAGAGTTTTTCAAAGAGGCAACCAAGAGGATAGATGAGGGTAGGGCAGTGGATGTTGTCTATATGGACTTTAGTAAGGCCTTTGGCAAGGTCCCACACGACAGGCTAGTCATGATAGTTAGGTTGCATGGGATCCAGGGAGGGCTAATTAATTAGATTCAAAATTGGCTCGATGCTGGGAAGCAGAGGGAGATGGAGGTTGTTTCTCAGGCTGGAGGCCTGTGACTAGTGATGTGCCACAGGGGTCAGTGCTGGGACCTTTGTTATTTGTTATTTACATAAATAATCTGGATGTGAATGTACAAGGCATGATTAGTACGTTTGTGGACCATACGAAGTTAGGAGGTATCATTGATAGTGAGGAAGGTTATCATAAATTCAGAGGGATCTTGATCAGATGGGGAAGTGGGCTGAGGATGGGCAAATGTAATTCAATACAGATAAGTGTGAGGTGTTGTACTTTGGAAAGTCAAACCAAGGCAGGACTTATACAGTAAATGGTAAAGTCCTGAGGGGTGTTGTGGAACAGAGGGACCGAGGAGTGCAAGTATATAGTTCGATGAAAGCAGCATCACAGATAGACAGGGTGGTGAAGAGGGCATTTAGCATGCCGGCCTTCATTGGATGAGGTATTGAGTTCTGCGAAGGATGCCTACCCTGAAGAAGTTACCCTCCTCCCTCCTGAAGCCTTCCTGCTCCTCTGATGCTGCTTGGCCTGCTGTGTTCATCCAACTCCACACCTTGTTATATCATAGGAGATGGGATGTTGTGTTACAGTTGTATAAGTCATTGGTGAGGCTGCACGTGGAGCACTGTGTACAAT
This sequence comes from Ginglymostoma cirratum, assembly GCA_024137785.1. Taxonomy (NCBI): domain Eukaryota; kingdom Metazoa; phylum Chordata; class Chondrichthyes; order Orectolobiformes; family Ginglymostomatidae; genus Ginglymostoma; species Ginglymostoma cirratum. The sequence continues at coordinate 26,648,544 of JAHRHZ010000053.1, forward strand.
TTTGGGTCACGCTGTTATGGGAGGGACATAGTTAAACTGGAGAGTGTGCAAAGAAGATTTATAGGATGTTGCCAGGACTAGTAGGCCTGAGTTATAGGGAGAGGTTGGCCAGGAAAGGACTTTATTCATTGGAACATAGGAGAATGAGGGGTGACCTTACCGAGGTGCATAAAAATCATGAGGGGCATAGATAGGATGAATCCATGTAGTCTTTTCCCCAGGGATGGGGAATTGAAAACTCGAAGGGCATAAGTTTAAGGTGAGAGGGGAAAGGTTTAAGGAGGATTTGATGGGCGGATTTGATGGGCAGATTTGATGGGCAAATTCTTCACACAGTGAGTGGTGCAAATATGGAAAGGGCTGCCAGAGAAAGTTGTTGAAGCAGGTACGATAGCAACATTTAAAAAACATTTGGATAGGTACATGGATGGGAAGGGTTTAGAGGGATATAGACCAAAGGTGGGCAGTTGGGACTAGCTGAATGGGCACCACAGTCAGCATGGACCAGTTTGGGCTGAATGGCCTGTTTCCATGCTGTATTACTCTATGACTGTAGAAATAAAGGGTGACTTGGTGACGGGATACCAGCCTCTGTGCAGTTATTTCACTGAGAAGTGTAAGTAGTTGAAAATGTAGTGTCTGTGGTGTGTACAACCCTTACAAAACAAGACTTAGTGGTGTGGGGAGGCGGTAGGTAACAAGCATGGAGGAGGGTGTTCACACTATGAAATTGTTAAACTCTGTGTTGAGTCCTGAAGACTGTAAGGTGTTTGGAAGGGAAGTGAGGTGTTTGTTCCTCCAGCTTGTGCTGAGCTTCACTGGAGCACTGTAGCAGGCCTGAGACAGAGATTTTGGCCAAGGAACATGGTGGTGTGTTGAAGTGGCAGGATACAGGAAGGTTGAGGTTGTTTTTGTGGACAGAATGTAGGTGTTCTGTGAAGCAGTCACCCAGTCACCCATTTCTGATGAAGGGTTTAGGCCCGAAACGTCAAGTTTTCCTGCTCCTATGATGCTGCTTGACCTGCTGTGTTCATCCAGCCCCATGCTTGTTGTCTCGGATTCTCCAGCATGTGCAGTACCTTTTATCTCAGTCACCCAGTGTATGCTTTGTTTCCCCAATATAGAGGAGGTCACACTGTGAGCAGTGAATACCGTAGACTAGATAAAGCGCTGGAAACTGTGTTTGGGCCCTTGGATACTGAGTAGGGAGGAAGTTTATGGGCAGTAAACAGGTGGTTACAGGGGAAGGTGGTGTTGAGGTATTGGGAGGGATGGAGGATTGGACCAGGGCACCCCAGAAGGAAGGGTGGGGGGGGTGCAGTGTGAATAAATTCGCTAGTTGGTAGTATCCTGCTGGATGTGGTGGAAGTGATGGCTGATGATCCTTTGGATGCGGAGGCATAGGTTGGAGAATGACAACGTGGGGAGCGATCAGAGCGTGGCAGGGGGCGGTGGGAAAAAGGGTGAGAGCAGAAGGTCAGGAAATGGGGGTTGATGCAGTATTCCAGATGCTGTGTGAGTGGGCAGCGCTGCCATTATCTCCCCTCCCACACTTAGTGTAGGCTGTGGGTTTGGGTGGGTCTGTAGATGATGCACATGGTCAGTGCTGTCACTCATCTCTGACCAACTGCTCACGGCCAGAGCACTAGCTCCAGTCACATGACCCAGCCCCGCCCCCACGCCGCCCTCCCATCCCCACCACAACCGCTGGTTCCGCGCACGGGGCGCCGGGAGCGAGTGTGGGATTGTGGGCGCGCACGCACGGCCGGGGGCGGGAACGCAGAGCGGGAGCGGCTGGAGGTCGGAGAGACAGAGACAGACAGAGAGAGAGAGAGAGAGAGAGAGTTCACGAGGGAGAGAGGTACCGGCCCGGGGGGCGGGGGGTGAGTGTCGGCCCTGGGCGTGAAGGTCGACCCTTGGATTGACCGTGACGGTGCACCCTCAGGGTGGGGATGAGGGTAATTGGGAACATGTGGGTGGGGGTGAGGGTAATGGGGAACATGTGGGTGGGGGTGAATGTGGACCCTCAGGGTGGGGGTGAGGGTAATGGGGAACATGTGGGTGGGGGTGAATGT
>JAHRHZ010000053.1:26651018-26687810 GCA_024137785.1 Ginglymostoma cirratum
GGGTGGGGGTGAATGTGGACCCTGGGGGTGAGGGTGAGGGTAATGGGGAACATGTGGGTGGGGGTGAATGTGGACCCTGGGGGTGAGGGTGAGGGTAATGGGGAACATGTGGGTGGGGGTGAATGTGGACCCTGGGTGTGGGGGTGAATGTGGAACATGGGGGTGGGGGGACAATCCCAGAATGTGGGAGAGTGCATTGCTGGGGCGAGTGGTGACGGTGATGATCCCAGGAGTGAGGGATGGGCCTGGAAGGAGGAAGGATTAGGGGGTTGGGGGGGGTTGTTGGGGGTTGGTGGTGGTGGTGGAGTAGGATCAGTGGGTGGAGTGGCCGGTGGTGTAGTAGGATCCCTGGGGTGGGGGTATACTGTGAAGTGTTACCGGAGGTTTTCTGATAAACCAGGTGGGCACTGGCTGGCATGAAGCTGACGTGTACCTCGTCTGGCTGTGACTGTTGCTTAATTCCTTGGCAGGATGTACTGGAGTGCTTTACAATTGTTAATGACTGTGTCAACTGTAATCAGTGTTACATTGAAGGTAAATGTGACCACGCAGCAAGTCCTGGACATGGCAACTCATAGAGACGAGCCAGCACTTCCTGTCTATCAGATTCAATGTGGTGGTGGGTGTACAGAATAGGTCAGGTAGAAACCAGCAGATCCAGAATCCAGTCTGAATTCGTAGCTGGCACGTTGATTGACGATGTTATCAAATCAGACTGGCTCCCAGTTAAAGAACACCTGATTACTGATATTGACATACAGACAATGTTATTGAGTTTGTAGCACAGAAATATTGGTATAATTGATCTGGACCACTTCATATTCCACAGATTCCTCCTCCCTGCGCTCGTCATCTCATTGTCAGCATATCCTTTTATTCTGTTTTCCTGTTATACTGATCTAACTTTATCTTAACTGAATCAGGACTCTTGTGATAAATTATATGTAAGTGCTCCCACAATCTTTAAAACACTGTACTCGATGAGCTGTTAGTTCTCTGGTCCAATGTTTCTTTGCTTAATCTTTCTCTTAAGAATTATGAATTTTCATTAATAAGATATTTCAACCCAACTGTAGAATTTCTGTAGCCAAATTTGTAGAGGGCACAAAGTTAGGTGGAAAGGTTAGGTTGTGAGAAGGATAAAATCAGTTCACAGAGAGATGTTGGAAAAATTGAGGCAAAAAATTGGCAAATGGAGTATAATGAGGGAAAATGTAAAGTTCCTCATTTTGGAAGGGAGAACAGATGAACAGTATCATTGTAATGGAGATAAACTGCAGAAAACTGGATCACAAAGGGATCTGGGGGCGTTTATGTATAAAACACAGTAAACTAGCACACACGGGCAGCAGGTAATCAGGAAAGCTAATGAAATGTTGGCCTAATTTCAAGGAGGTTGGAGTATAAGAGTAGCGAAGTCTTAGTGCAACTGTACAGATGCTGGTAAGACAATACCTGGAATACCCTGAGCAGATTTAGCACCTTATTTAGGAAAAGATATTATTTATTTGGAGGCAGTTCAGGGAAAGTTCACTAGGATGATCCCTGGTTTGGATGGATTGTCTTATGAGTGAATGTTAAACAGGTTGGGATTCTACTCATTGGCATTTAGAAGAATGAGAGGTGATCTCATTGAAACGTATAGCGTTCTTATGGGGCTTGACAGGGAAATGCTGTGAGGATGTTTTCCCTCATTGGAGAGTCTAGGACCAGAAGGCATATCTTCAAATGAAGGAGATGAGGAGGAATTGTTTTTTCTCTCTTGGATGGTTGAAAATCTTTGGAACTCCTTGTCACAGAGGGACGGCTGAGATAGATTCTTAATTAGTCAGGGAATCAAGGGTTACAGGGAAAACGCAGGGAAATGGACATGAGGAATGTCAGATCAGCCATGAACTTACTGAAATGGTTCTGTCATTAACAGAAAGTGACTATTTATATAACTCACAACTTTAACAAATGGCAGAGAAAGGAAAGGATTTCTAGTCTACAGTGCAACTTAAACCAAAGGTAAAACGTAAGGTTATCACAATAGCAGAGAACTTAGAGAGAGCATGTGAGGGGAGAGATTGAGAAAGCAAGACATTCATGATAACCTCAGCCAGTGTGGCAATTAAAGCCAATGTGTTGGCATCACTTTGCATCACACACCTGCCATCCAGCTAACTGCCCACCCAACTTAAACTGTACTTCATTAATAATCCATAATATACACACACACATTCATGATTCAGACAGACTAAAACAAAAGCCGAAAAAAAATTGATTTTCATGTTGTGGAATTCTCCTGGTATTTTAACTGTATATAGCTGTCCAACTTATAATAGTTCCAAAAAGAAATGTGTTGTCAGTTAAACACAAACAAGTCTGCCCTGATACTGGGACTCTATTACTGTAAAATATCCTGCAGGCAATCATTGCCATTTAGACATTTGAACCTGAGGCTACAGAAGAAGGTATTGAGGCATGTGACAAAATGTTGCTTTAGTGGGTAGTTTTAATGAGTCTCTTTAAGTAGTAGAGCCACAGAAGTTGGTGGAGGGAATTCCACAGTTTTGGACTGAGGAAGTGGAAAGTACTGCCACCAAGAGTGGACTGATGTGAGAAAGAAAATATAAAGGAAAAGGCTGGACAATGAACCCACCCCTCTCCTGTGCACAGGGAGCAGCGACACCTCTCTCCGCAGGAACAGGGGGCAGTGACCACCCCCTTCTTCCCTGTGGACATAGGGGAGGCGGAACTGACAGTTTCTCTGAAAGTCAAGTATATAATCTGCAAGTCCCCATCTCCACATCTTGATAAAGTCGGCTTACTTGGTTAAGATTCCTTACACTAATTACACTTCCAAAGAGAAGTTTGTCGCTGATTGTCCAGGGAGAATCAGGGCAGTAGACATTGTCATGACTGCACTGATTAGGAATGGCATCTGGCTGGGTCATGCCTGACTCCAAAAGTGCTGAGATCAATTCTAATGCCATTTCCTCAGAACAGTATTGGTTTCTGATTGGGTAAGCACAAAGTGAAGGTCAGAGCTGCCCGTTGGATCTGTAATTTTGAGGGTTAACCTGGAAATCCAGCTGAAGAGTAACTCCAAAACACACTGTGTGTGTGTGAGAATGATTGTGAAGGTGCCCTGCACGGTGCGCTGCTTGAGTTATTTAAACACATTCGTTTGTGTTCTGAATTTGTCCTCAGGATGGAGAGAGCCTTGACCTCTTCACCGTTCACTCAGACATGGCTCACTCATTCTAAACAGTTCCAGGCAGGCTCAGTAATGTTATACTTTTGTACTTCGAGGTAGGTTGGAAATTACATGAAGATACAAATATACAATTTAGTTGTCTGTGTTTTTGCTGGCTATTTGCTGTGTGTTACTTTTTCAAGTCCAAGCATGTCTGTGTTGTTATTTGCAGCCAGTGAAACCCAGTGGTTGTCATGTGAAGTTTTGTACAGTGTCCAGTTGAATTGTGACCAATAGTATTTAATATAGTTTGCACTGAGACGTGGAGCGTTATGTAAGACTGGTACCTTTCATTTCCTCATGAGATATGGGTGTCATTAGCTTGGCTAGCCTTTATTGTTCTTCCTTAATTACTCTTGAGAATGGGTGGTATAATGCTCCCAGCTGATGTCATTACTGAACAGGGCAGATCCCAGAATGAACATGACTTGATAGATCATATGTTTAAATATTGTAATTGGTTCACATGGTGGTTAGTCACAAGAAACTGCAGATGTTCTTCAGCAACAGAAGATAAGTTTATTATACAAAACGTAGAGAAACAACCAAAGCTGAGACCTTTTTTATGATTCCTTTCTAACTCTGAAAGTATGAACCTCTCTCAATCCTGATGGCTTAACCTTTCTCAGTTCTAACCGCATGACTTCCATTCAAACACTTCTGGATAGCTGTAATAAACTCAACTATATAAACATTTTATTACAAACAAAATGCTGCTGATGCTGGAAATCTGAACTAAAAACAGAAAGTGCTGGAGAGACTCAGCAGATTTAGCAGCGTCTGTGAAGAGAGAAGTGCGGTTAATGCTTGGAGTCCAATATGACTGTACTTCAGAATTCCAATTCTCTCCACAAATACTGCCAGACTTGCTGAGTTTCTCAAGTACTTTCTGTTCAGTATGAACGTTTTATCCATGAACACGATAAGGTTTCTGCCAGGCAGTTGACTGAAGCATCCTGAGAAATTATGATATTTCGGTTACTGTCCAAGTGACTTTCCTGACCATTTCTTTGAAAAAAGGCCTCCACAGAATTTATCAAAATCCATCTGCTTCTATTTTATATTCTGGTCCCCCGCTACAGGAAGAAATGCCATTAAACTGGAAAGGTGCAAAAAAAGATTTACAAGAATGCTACTGAAACTGGAATATTTCAGTTATGAGGAGAGGCTGGATAGGTTGGGATTTTGTTCCCCTGGAGTGTAGGAGGCTGAGCGGTGTGACCTTATACAGAATTATAAAATCATGAGGGGCATAGATAAGATGAATAGCTAAGGTCTTTTCCACAGGGTAGGGGAGTCTAAAAATAGGGGGCATAGGTTTTTGGTGAGGGGGTAAAGATTTAAAAGGGACCTAAAGGGCAGCATTTTCACACAGAGAGTGGTACTTATACGGAATGAGCTGCCAGAGGGAGTCGTAGAGGCGAGTACAATTACAACATTTAATAGGCATTTGGGCAGCTACATGGATAGGAAAGGTTTAGAGATATATGGGCTAAATGCAGGCATATGAGACTAGTTCAGTTTAGGAAAGCTGGTTGGCATGGATGGGTTGGATTGAAGGGCCTTTTCCTTGCTATATGACTGACTCAACCCAAAGATGTAAAAGTTGGGTGGATTGCCAATGCTAAATTGCCCCATAGTGTGCAGGCTAGGTGGGTTAAGTATGGTAAATGTGGGGTCACGGGCTTAGGGTGGGATGCCTTTCGGAAGGTTGGTGCAGACTCGATGGGCCTTTGTCTACACTGTGGGGAGTATAAAATTTGAACTCACTAAAAATCAGGAATAAAAATAATTGCTTAATGATAACCACTGTTAATTGTTGTTAAAAACCCATCTGGTTCACCAATGTCCTTTAGGGAAGGAAATCTGCCTTCCTTGTCTGGTCTGGCCTGCATGTGACTCCACAGCTACAGCAATGCAATGTGTTTGACTCTTAACTGTTCGCTAAGAAATTAGGGACAGGTAATGCAATAAAACAAAGAACTCCAGATGCTGGAAATTTGAAACACACAAAATATTGCTGGGGATACTCAGAAGTTCTGGAAGCATCTGTGGAGAGGAAGTGGAGTTAACATTTCGAGTCCAGTAGCTCTTTTTCAGAACACAAATGCTGGCCTAGCCAGTAACACTCATGTTCCTGAAATTAATTTTTAAAATTTACAGATTTGCTGCCGACTGGAACCACTATAAGCCCATGAGGTATAGGTGCACATACATTGCTGTAAAGGAGTGAACTTTGGATGTTGACCCATTGACAGTGAACAGTGGTGATACTTTTCCAAGACAGGATGGTGAATGGCCTAGAGGGGAACTTGTGGTGCTCCCACATATCTGCTGCTCATGTGTTTCTGAATGGTCGGGTTTGCAGCATCAGAAGGTGCTGCTAAAGGAGCCTTGGCACATTGCTGCAGTGCATCTTGTGGATGGAAACGTCTTGCTATCACTGTGTTGATGGTAAAGGGAATGAATGTTTAAAGTGGTGCATAAGGTGCTAATCCAGTGGGCTGCTTTGCAATGGATAGTGTCAAACATTTTGAGTGTAGTTGGAATTGCACACATTCACTCCCAGGATGTTTATAGTGGGATGGTTCAGTAGTGGAGAGATCGTTAGATTGTCTTATTAAAGGTGGTCATTGTGTCACTTGCCAGTTTATCAACCCAAGCTCAAATATAGTCTAGGTCCTGCTGCATGTGGGCGCAGACTGCTTCATTATATGAAGACTTGTGACTGGCATTGAACACGTTTGCTGAAAATGATTTGTAATCAGGAAGGTCTTAGTTGAAAAAACTGGGAAGATTTAGGATGAGAATTTCATATTGCGGGCCTATGAATAAGACTAGAGGAGAACTCTTCCCTTCATTGTCGGTCGAGGGAACTGTCTGCAATGTTAGTGAGTGAACCTTTTGCTGTCTTGTCCTTGGTCTGTTATATCCCTCCTCTTTGCTACCTCTGCAGCCTTTGAGTCTCCTTGAAACCACCTCTTATTTTCACCAGTCTTTTAGTTGTTGCTCCTGCCCTCTGATGATGGTCAGGTTTGCTGTGTTGGCAAAGGGAAAAGGGGTGCCACCTCAGTCCAGGGCTACAGAACGCTGATTTGCCTTCTAACCGGCCAGAATGTACTTTTCCCTTAGAGGTTGATGTGGAACTGAGCTACCTGTAGAAACGTGAGGGTGTTAAAGCCAAGTAGTTTCTCTGTATCTACCTCCTGATTCTTGTTGAGTTTAGGCCGAGATAAGTTGAGCCATGATTGTATAAAATGGTGGAGCAGGCTCAAGGACCTGAGTATTTTTCCTAAGGTGTGGTGCCCAGATCTGTCCAAACAAACTCAGATTTCTCTGGGGAGTAGCTGAGCAATTTGTGTTTTCAGGTGAGTGAGTGGGAGCGCCTTGTTCTGGGCCTGGGGAATGTGAATTGCACTCTCCAGGTGGTTGGGAGTGATTGATCGGTGATTAAAGTGATGATGACTGTCTGGCTTGAATTAGGTTCTTCCTGGTAGAGGCTTTGATCCATTACAGGAATTCTTCCTCAGAGAAAACTAGTATTTTACATTCCTGGGACATGAAAATGATAGGTTTTGAAAACATTCAAAAAATGTCATCACTTTAGCTTGAAAGTAATGCCCAACTTTATGAATTTTGCAACCAGCTTCACAAAAGGAGCTAATCCTTAAACTTGTGATTCACTCTGAATCTTTACCTGACCTTGAATAGTGTAGGTCAGAGTGTCACAGTGTATAAGGAAGCTCTTTGACCCATTGAATGTAAATATGTTCTTTGGAAGATTAATTAATCCCACTCCACTGCTGTTCCCCTTAGCCCTTTACTTTTGTTTCCTTCAAATGTGCACCCAGTTCTCATTTGAAAGTCAAGATTGAATCTGTTTCCACAGATCTTATGCAAGAGGTTAGGTAGAAGGCTAAAAAGCAAAACCTCAAAGGAAGCAATCTCGAGTTTACTCCTGGTGCCACATTCTAATGAAATTAGGAATAAAAAAAAGGGTAGATAAATCAGTCGCTGAAGAAATGGTACGATGTGCAATGAATCAGATTTTTGGCTCATCAGGAACTCTTCTGAGGCAGAAAAGACCTGTTCAAAAGGGATGGGCTTCACCTGAACTAGAAAGGGGCCAATATCTTGGCAGAGAGATTTGCTTGTTCTATTTTGGGAGCCTTTAAACTAGTAGAGAGGGGTTGTGGGGGATTCCTAAGTAGCAGTAAAAATAGAAAGGCAGTTGAGGAAGGTTCTGAATCAGAAAAGAGCAATTTAGTTATAAAAGTCAGACAAGAGCAAGTCAGAGAATGAGGTAACTCTGAAGAATTAAACTGCATTTATTTCAATGTGAGGGGTCTTACGGGTAAGGCTGATGATCTCATGAATGTATGCGACCATGGGACTGCGACGACATAGCTATTACAGAAACTTGGCTGAGGGAAGAACAGGACTGACAGCACAATGTTCTGGATTTTAGATGCTATAAGAAAGATAGAGAGGGAGTGGCATTTTTGATTAAGGAAAACATTACTGCTGTAATTAGATGGGATATTTCTGAAGGATCATCCAGTGAAACTATATAGTTAGAAATAAGAAAGGAATGATTACCTTGATGGGATTGAACTGTAGGCCCCACAATAGTCGGAGGGAAATTGAGGAGCAAATATGTAGAGAGATCTCGGATATATGTAAAAATAATAGGATTGTAATACGGGATTTTAATTTTCCAAACATAGTCTGAGACAGCCATGGTGTTAAAGGCTTGGATGGTGAAGAATTTAAATGTGTTCAAGAAGTTTTCTTTATCAATATGTAAACGTACCTCCTAGAGAAGGAGCAAAACTTGACCACCTCTTGGGAAATAAGGCAGGGCATGTGACTGAGGTGATAGTAGGGGAGCACTTTGCAACTCGTGATCATAACTGTTTTAAAACAAATAGAATTATGAAAAAGGATAATCCCTCCACAAAAATTAAAGTTATTAATTGGACTAAGGCAAATTTTAATAGTATGCGACAAAATCTTTCAAAAATTGATTGGAGTAGACTGCAGATAAAGGGACAACTGACAAGTGTGATGAAAGTTCAGAGGCATTATATTACTGTTACAGTGAAGGGTAAGGTTTGTAAGAGTAGGGATCAATGGATGAATAAAGATATTGAGGTTTTAGTCAAGAATAAGAAATATTCAATATATGATTCTAGACAACTGGGATCAAATGAATCTCTTGAACAGTATAAAGAGTGTAGGGGCATTCTTAAGAGGAAAATCAAGATGGCAAAGAGGAGAAATGAGATGGCCTCAGCAGATAAGATTAAGGATAATGCAAAGAGATTCTGCAAGTACATTAAGAACAAAAGAGCAACTGGAGAGAAAATAAGGCCCCTTAAAAATCAACAAGGTCATCTATGTGTTGAATTTCAGGAAATGAGAGTGATACTAAATGAATATTTCGTGTCACTTTTTACTGTGGAGAAAGAAATGGAGGCTCGAGAATTCAGGGAAATAAATGTTGTTTTGAAAACAGTTCACATTACAGAAAAGGAAGTGTTGGAGGTCTTAGAAAACAGAAAGCTAGATAAATCTCAGGACATTGTGGGAAGTAGGGAGGAAGTTGCAGGGCCTGTAGCAGAAATATTTATAACATTTATAACTACAGGTAAGATGCCAGTGAACTGGAGAATTGCTAATGTTGTGTCTTTGTTTAAGAAAGTCTGCATGGAGAAGCCTGAGAACTACAGACCTGTGAGTCTTACATCAGAGGTGGACAAGTTGTTGGAGGTGATTCTGAGAGATAGGATCTACACACATTTGGAGAGACAAGGAATGATTAGAGATAGTCATCATGGTTTTATGTGAGGGAAATTGTATGTTACAAACTTAATTGAGCTTTTTGAGGAAATAACCAAAAAAGATTGATGAGGGCGGAGCAGTAGATGTTATTTACATGAGCTTTAGTAAAGCCTTTGACAAGGTTCTGCTTGGTAGACTAATTAGTAAAATTAGATCATGTGGGATTCAGGGTGAGCTTGCCAATTGGATACAAAATTGACTTGACGATAGGAGACACAATGTGGTGGTGGTAGAGGGTTGTGTTTTAAACTGGAGCCCTGTAACCAGCAGTGTGCTGCAAGGATCAGTGGTGGGTCCACTGCTTTTTGTCATTTAAATAAATGATTTGGATGAGAACATAGGAAGCATTGTTAGTTAGTTTGTGGATGACACCAAAATTGATGGGATAATGGACAATGAAAAAGGTTATCTAAGACTAAAAAGAAATCTTGATCAATTCAGTCAATGGGCTGGAGAGTTTAATTTGGATCAGTGTGAGGTATTGCATTTTGGTAAAACAAACAAGGGCAGGACTTGGATAATTAGTGGTAGGGCCTTGGGTAGTGTTGTGGAACAGAAAGACCTAAGGGTTGAGGTACATAATTCTTTGAATTCTTTGCATCACAAGTAGACAGAGTGGTTAAGAAGGTGTTCGCATACTTGTCTTCATTGCCCAGACTTTGAGTATTGGAGTTGGGGTCTCATGTTGGGGTTGTACAGGACATCGGTGAGGCTTCTTCTGGAATACTGTGTGCAGTACTAGTTGTCCTGCTACAAGAAAAATATTATTAAATTGGAGAGGGTTCAGAAACGATTTACATAGAACATTGAATAGTATAGCACAGTACAGGCCCTTCGGCCCACAGTGTTGTGCCGAACTTTTACCCTAAACCTGAGGTCTATCTAACTTCCACCCCTACCTTATTATATCATCCATATGCCCATCTAATAGCAGCTTAAATGCCCCTAATGAGGCCGACTCCACTACCCTCTCCGGCAAATCGTTCCATGCACCGACCACTCTCAGTAAAGAACCTACCTCTGACGTCTCCCTTATATCTACCTCCACTCACTTTAAAACTATGCCCTCTTGTAATAGCTACCTCCACCCTAGGAAAAAGTCTCTGGCTGTCTACTCTATCTATACCTCTGATCATTTTGTATACCTGTATCAAGTCACCTGTCATCCTTCGTCGTTCTAAAATAAACCCTAGCTCTCTCAACCTTTCCTCGTAAGACCTTCCCTCCATTCCAGGCAACATCCTGGTAAATCTCCTCTGCAGCTTTTTCCAACGCTTCCACGTCTTTCCTTTAGTGAGTCCAGAACTGGACACAATACTCCAGATATGGCCGAACCAGGCTTTTGTATAGCTGGAGCATTTATCAGGATGTTGCTGGGAATGGAGAGTTTGAATTATAAGGAGGGGCTAGATATACTGGGACTTTGTTCCTTCGAGTGTAGTTGGCTGAAGGGTGACCTTACGGAGGTTTATAAAATCATGAGGTACATAGGAAGGTGAATCGCAAGGGTCTTTTCTCTAGGGTGGGGGAGTTCAAAACAAGGGGGCATATTTTTAAGATGACAGATGAAAGTTTAAAAAGGACGTAAGGGGCAACTTCCTTTTACACACACAGTGATTCGTGTGTGGAACGAATGCTCAGAGGAAGTGATGTATACAACATTTAAAAGACATTTGGATAAGGAAATGAATAGGAAAGATTTGGAGGGATATGGGCCAAACACAAGTTTAGTTTGGGAACAGGGTCTTGGCCATGTTGTATGACTCTGACTCTGACTATCTGCAAACCACATCTGGAGTACTGTGTACAGTTCTGGGCTCTACACCTTAGAAGGAGTGCGGTATAGATTCATGAGAATGTTATCAGGGCTCAGAGTTGTTTGTTCATGAGGAGAGATTATATAAACTATTCCCTTGGAGTGTGAAATGTTAAGGAGAGATTTGATTGCAGTTTTCAGGATTTTGAAAGGAATTAATTGCGAGAAATGTTTTCCAATGTTTGTGAGTTTGTCGTGTTGTCTTTAAATCATAGCCACACTATTTGGAGGGATAAGTTGAGAGTCATTTGTTTGTGCAAAGGGTTGGAAAACCGGAATTTTCTTTCACAAGAGGCAGTAGATGCTATCTTAATTTATTTTAAGTCTAAAATTGATAGACATTGATCCACACCCAGCACTTAGTTATTTCAAAACTTGACTATTTCAACATGCTCCTGGCTGTTGTCCTACATTCTGTCTTCGATAAACTTGGAATCATATAAAGTCATGCTGGTCTGTCTTAACTTGCACCACGCTCTTGTTCTCTGATCACCCTTATGCTCACTGACCTACACTAGTTCCAGACAAACAACTTATTGATCTTAAAATTGTCAACCTTGGTTTCAAATTCCTTCATTACCACACTCCTCCCTATGTTTGTAATCTCTTCCAACTTTCTCTGCCATAAAAGTAGGTGGAATTGCAATTGGTGAGGATGTCACAGGAATCTGCAGAAGGTTATGGACAAGTTCAGTCAGTGAGCAGAATCTTGGCAAATAGAATATAATGTGGAGAAATATGAGGTTATTCACTTTCGCAGGAAGAATAGAGGAGCTGAATATTATTTTAAGTGGAGAAAGCCTGCAGAAAGCCACAAAACAGAGGGATTTGGGAGTCCTTGTCCACGAAACGCAAAATGCTAGCATCCAGGTTCAATGGGTGATAGTAAAGGCAAATGGAATGCTGGCCTTTATTTCAAAGGGAGTGGAGTTTAAAAGCAGGGAGGTTTTGTGAAGTCTACGTAAGGCACTAGTTAGACCACAATTGGAATACTGTGGACAGTTTGGGTCCCTAATCTAACGAAAGATATAGTGGCATTGAAGGCAGTCCAGAGAAGTTTCACCAGGTTGATACCTAGTACGGAGAGATGGTCTTACGAGGAGAGGTTGAGTAGGTTAGGTCAGTTCTTCAAATTTGGAAGAATGAGAGGTGACCTTATTGAAACCTAACAAGATTCTTAAGGGACTTGATATGGTAGAAGTTGTTTTCCCATATGGAAAAGTCCTGGACCAGAGAACATAATCTTAGAATAAAGATTCACACGTTTAAGATACAGATGGGGATGAATTTCATCTGAGGGTAGTGAAACTGTGGAATTCTTTACCACAGAGGGTTGTTGAGGCTGAATCATCAAGTATACTCAAGGCTGAGATGGACAAATCTTTAATCAGGAAGGGAATCGAGTATTATAGGGGAAAGGCAGGAAAGTGGGAGTTGAGGATTATCAGATCAGCCATGACCTCACTGAATGGCGCAGCTGAATGACTACCTTCTACTCCTATATCTTATGATCTCTGTACTTTTCCAATTCTGGCCTCTGATGCAATCCCAATTATACTTGCTTCACCAGCAGCGGTCATATCTTCAGTTAGAAGTTCCCCAGACTCTCTAATTCCCACCCTTCTCTCCAAATCACTTTGCTCCTTTGACACACACACAGAATTCTACCTCTCACCGAATGGTTAGGCTTCTAGAGTTTGGCTCTTATGAAGCATCATGAGACACTTCATTCTGGTAAAGATGTATGATGTAAATCTGTGTTGTCTCATCAAACACTCCCAGGACAGCTACAGCATGGGGTTATGTCCAGAATAAAGCTCCTTCAACACTGTCCCTTTGACGTAAGAAGAGCTGTTGAACCTCCTGTCGAGGTCGGTGACACAGGTCATTAAAAACTGTCATTTCCTCCCGTGTTGTTTGTGGGTATTTTGGTCAGTGAGCAATCAGCTATTGACATATTTTAAAATAACTTATTCTTGCATCAAGCTTGTAATTTCTCCGGATGTTTCCATCCACTGAGGTAGTCTCAGTTTAGTTTAAGTCAGTTTTTAGTGCAAAGTCACTGCCCAGTGGTTAAACTTGGCTTAGGATGTGCTATTTTTGATCATTCTTTTCCCCATCGCTCTCTTTTCTGATTGCTCTGAGCTCTGTTGGGATGAGATCCCATGAGCACTGACAAGCTCAGCTCTGAATATGGGTTGTTTTCAGATCAATCCATTGGCTCACTCCTCTCCTCACAATCCCCTCTACAAGCCTATTCTGAGATCTCTGCATTCTTCCAAAACTGATCTCTTGTCTCTCCCTGAATTGAAGCTGCAGTAATTCATCATACCTGCGTCTACCGCTTCCTTTGGCAGTTCGTTCCATATATGCACCACCTTCTGTGTGGAAAACGTTGCCCCTCGGGTCCCTTTTAAATCTTTCCCCTCTCATCTAAAACCAATGCTCTTTAGTTTTGGACTTCCCTACCGTGGGGAAAGGACCTTGGCTATTCACCTTATTGATGCTCCTTGTGATTTTATGAACTTCTATAAGATGACTCCTCAGCCTCCTGTACTCCAGGGGAAAGAAAACATCTCAGCCTATCCAACCTCTCCTTGTAAGTCAAATCTTCCAGTTTTCTGGAGTTAGTGTCACAAGCTGCTGACTTGAAGCGACTGACATTTATAAGAATTACAAGGACAATGTCTGTAGGCTTCCTCCTGCTCCTGATCTCTATGTTATCACTGCCTCAGAGCGGACTGATGCGCAGAGCTTGACATAGCATCAATCTCGGGGCAAATAGAGTTAAACTCTAATGACAGAGGCATAGATACTTTCTAGTACAAAAGCTTACGGTCAGGATATTGAAATATTCAGATTCAAAGGTTAGATAAACAAAGCCATTTCCTGTGGTAGCGGTGGGGAGGGCACAACAAGGGGGATCCCCTAAAAATTTGAGCCCAGCTGCTGATTGACATCAGGCACCACTTCACACAACGGATGAGTAAGTTCAGTCCCAGGTTTGTGCTGAAGCAACAGGATTAATCACAATTCTTCTGAGGTTGTAACGAGGCAAATTCAGATGGTGGTCCTGTTCCTAATAGTTAGTATCTATTGAGTATCTGTTTTCACATTGCAGAAAATGAGTGAAACATGGACTCGGAGCAAGCTGAATGCTGATGCGTTCCCATCCTGGTCACAAATGAGTCAGGCTGTGAGGGTGCCTGTAGAATTCTATCCTGTTACTGTTGTGTTGGTTCTGGTCCTAGAATATCAGCAGGGACTACGTATATTGTTACTGCACTTTTCACATGGTAAAATGTCTGTGGTTTCTGGTTTCCACAGTTCGAGTTCAAATACCAACATACGAGTTAAGAACAGAGAGTAGGCAACTCACCAATAAGAATCTAATCACTCTGCATTCTAGCCTTTGGTTACCTTTCATGCCCTTGCTTATCAAAAATCTGGTCACCACATTTTCAGCCTTCCGGACACAATATCGAGTTCAATAACTTTAGGGCTTGAGCTCTCACATGTCTTTACTCAACTCGCACATACCAGGCCTTTTATGTCTTCAAATGTACTACCTCACAAGATCTCAGTTCTGAGGAAGGGTCACCAGACCTGAAACATTAATGCTGATTTTTCTTCACAGATGCTGCCAGACCGATTGAGCTTTTCCAGCAACTTCTGTTTTAGTTCCTGATTTAGCATCTGTAGTTCTTTCAGTTTTTACTTGTTAATAACTTGTCTGCTATTACACACAACCCATTATTAGTAACTAACAGTCTCCATTAACAGCTATTCACCCTCCTAACCAGATCGTTGTCCACTCTTTTGTCAGTTCTTCACTTCTTTGAGTTCTATCCCCACCTATCATTTACTCCTTACCTCCTCTCCCTACCCTATCTTCTGCATAAAAACCAACATTTTCCTAGCTACCATCAGTTCTGAGGAAGGGTCACTTGACTCGAAATGTTAACTCTGATTTCTCTCTACTGATGTTGCCAGACCTGCTGAGCTTTTCCAGCAATTTCTGTTTTTGTTTGTTGTTGACTGGGAAAACCCATCTTGGTCTCTGATTACCAAACTTAGAAATGTGGTAAACAGGGAGGATGATCCCAATCAACTGCGACAGGGCATAGAGCTAAGGCAGATAAGTGGCAGAATTTAATAGGAAGAGGTGTGAGGGAGTACACTCTTACAGAAGGAATAGGGAGGAGAAGTATAGACTGGTTTCCTCTTATGGAAGAATCTAGAACTAGAGAGGCATAGACAGAGTGGATAGCAAGAAGCTTTTTCCCATAGTGAGGGACTCAATTACTAGGGATCACGATTTCAAGGTGAGAGGGGAAAAGTTTAAGGGAGATATGCGTGGAAAGTTCTTTACGCAGAGGGTGGTGGGTGCCTGGAATGCATTGCCAGCGGAGGTGGTAGAGGCAGGCATGATAGCGTCATTTAGGATGTATCTAGACCGATACATGAATGGGCAGGGAGCAGAGGGATACAGATCCTTGGAAAATAGGCAACAGGTTTAGATAGAGGATCTGGATCGGTGCAGGCTTGGAGGGCCGAAGGGCCTGTTCCTGTGCTGTAGTTTTCTTTGTTCTTTGTTCTTTGTAGAGATCACTATTTACAAATCTGTGGTTGACCATTTAAAACAGAGATGAGGCAAAATTGTCTCGCTGTGGGTGAAGAGTCTCAGGAGCTTTTTTCCTGAAAAGGCAGTAAAAGCAGAGGCCTTGAATATTTATTTTTAAGGCATTGGTGGATAGATTCTCGTTAAGTCAGGGGTTGAGAAATTATCTAGGCTTGTATGAGGATTTTACACTACAATCAGATTACCCATGATTTTATTGAATGGTACAGCAGGCTTAGGGGGCTGAATGGCCTATTCCTGCTCCTTGTTTATATGTTTGTATGTTCCCAGAACAAATTTAGACAAACTGGAGATGGACATGAAACTCATATGTTTGACATTCGTCTTCTCCCTGTTGCACCTCCCCTTTTGCCTCTGCTCACCCCAGCCCAGTGCTATGAATTGTTTGAGAATTCAGGGTTTTTGAACTTCTCAGGATTCACTTGAGGGCCAGGCAGAGAGTAATGTTTGTGAACAAGTTAATCCCTCTGAAACTGTGGAGCCAATTTATTTATACAAAGCTCATTAGTTGCCTGACATATTTATTTTAAAATATTCTTACTTTTCCCCATTTGTGCTGTCAAGATTTTTATTTATTAATTTATTCTGTTTTGGGAGGTTGTTCAGCCGCCTTCTCATTAGCAGGACCTTATTTTCACACAGAGGCCCTCTCTTTGAAATGCTGTTAAACCCTGACCTGTGGCATGAATTGCGTAAAAGCTCAGGGAAGCAAAGGGAGGACAGAGAAAATGATGTTTCCAGCACATCAGAAGGTGAGAAAGAGTTGCTGACTTTGTGTCACAAGGTTCCACTGCTACTGCTTGTCCTCTCGACTGTGTGGCCATTCACCACAGATCAGTGGTCTGCTTGACTGCAGAAAGTATCACAGCTGGAACGAAATTCACCCAAAACTGGAGCCCACTCTAGCACCTGTACCAAGCGATAATGATAGCAAGCAGGAATTGCTGCTAAACCCTTGTGACAGTGGGCAATTTTCAGGCCTCAACCCATCACAAGATTTGGCCTTTCGAGTCTGCTCCATTATTCAATAAGATGGTAACTGGTCTAGTTTTGCCTCCACTTTCCTGTCTGTCGTCCATATCTCTTGACTCCTTGTTAATGAAAAATTTGTCACTCAGCCAAGAAAACATTCAGTGCGCAGTGTCCACTGCTGCCTGAGCTAGAGAATTACAAACATGGCCATCCCTCGGAGAAGAAATGTTTCCTCATCTCCATTTTAAATGGGAGACACCTAATTATGAAACTGTGCCCCCTAGTTTGCAATTTCCCCGTGAGGATTCATCATCTCAGCCTCTATCCTGTTGAGCCCCCTCAGAATCTTACATGTCAATAAGATCACCTCTCCTTCTTTTAAACTCCAGTGAATATTAGTTCAACCTGCCTCCACTGTGTTCTTATTTCTCTGTTCCAAACATAAAGCTTTACTGGACAATCCCCCAGGAATATCCTCTCTAAGAACTGCCATGATGTTTTCCCTAACCAAAAATGCCGCTCCCTCTTCTGTCCTTCCTATAGCATCTATACCTCGGAACATTGAGCTATCAGTCCTGTCCCTCCCTCAGTCATGTTTCTATAATAGCTATGATATCGCAATCCCATGTTCCCTTCCGTGGCCTGAGTTTAACTGCCTTACTTGTCAAGCCTCTTACTTGGTTGGTCTTTCCTTGTTCTCTGCCATGCTCTTGTCTGCTTTATTTTGCTGTCTTTAAATACTGCACCAGCTGCAACCTTCTCTTCCGTCCCTCACCCCCCCGCAAGTCTAGATTAAACCCTGCCATGTAACTCGAGCAAATCTCCCCACCAGGATATCAGTCCCCTCCAGTTCAGTTGCAACCTGTCCCACTTGTACAGGTTGCATCTGCCCCAGAGGAGATCGCAATGATCCAAAAATCTGAGTCCCTGCCACCTGTGCCAGCAACTCAGCCACATATTCATCTGTCCTATTCTCCCATTCCTACTCTCACTAACACATGACACTGGCAATAATCCAGAGATTACCACCCTTGAGGTCCTGCTTTTGACCCTCCTGCCTAACTCCCTATATTCGCTCTAGGAACTAATTCCCTTTTTCTACTTGTGCTGTTGGCACCAATCTGTACAACGATCTCTGGCTGCTCATGCACTTCATAAATGTAGTCAAGTGGGACTAGTTCAGTTTAGGAAACCTGGTCGGCATGGAGGACGTGGGCCAATGGGTCTGTTTTTGGCTCTGACAATATACTGAGTTGGATGATCAGCCATGATCGTATTGAATGGTAGAGTAGGCTAGAAGTGTTGAATGGCCTATTCCTGCATCTATTTTCTATGTTTCTGTGTGAATAAAAGTACGATACTGCAGATGCTTGGCAAAGCAGAATTTGAGCTTTCCTTCACAGGATTAATAATCATTAACACAACAGGTACATTACAATATCTATGTTCAAAGTGTTCTCTCTCGCCCTCACCCCCCGCCTCTCTTTTCTACCCTTGCCCCTGACCTCCCAAATCTCAACTCTCAATTATTTGCCGTTAATTCTGTATCCTCTCATCCCAGATCCTTCAGTGAGGTGGCACAGACTCAGTATGGAATTACCATTTAGGACTGAGATAAGGAAAAAATGTGTAGTGACTCTGTGGAATTCTCTACTACAGAACACTGTGGAGCTCAAGTCAATGAGAATATTCAAGAAAGAAATACTTCTTTTGATTTTAAAAGTGTCAAGCGGTATGGGGAGAAAGCTGGAATATAGCTTTGAGATAGAGGATTGGCTGTGATCCTGCTGAATGGCCTACTCGTGCTCCTAGTTTCTATGTTGCCCCAGTCCAGTAAATAGCAAGAACTGCAGATGTTGGAGTCAGAGATAACACAGTGTGGGGCAGGAGGAACACAGCAAGCCAGGCAGCATCAGAGGAGCAGGAAAGTTGATGTTTCAGGTCACCCTCCTTCCTCATGCCTGGTATTTGTTGGGGGGGTCAGGAGGTGAGTGTCTCACTATTGAATACCCAGGCTCCGACCTCCTCCTGAAGTATTGCGTTATTGCTGTGGCTGGTCAAGTCTAAGCTTTTGTCATTAAAATGATATATTGCCGTTTCATGAATATTATGTTTGCATCTTTATTATGTCGAGATGCAAATACAATGGAGTAGAAGTTCTGCTTCAGCAGTACAAAGTCCTGCTTGGACCACACCTGGAGTATTTTGAGCAGTTCTGGCACAAACTTTGGGCAAGGATCTCTTGGTCTCTGACAGAATAGCGTACCTTTGCCAAAATGGAGTCCACAGGTTAAACTGTGATGACAGATTTTTTTAAAAGATATTAAGGGGAAGAGCTGGCTTTTCTCCATTTACCTTAAGTCCCCTTAAGTCTGGGGAATCTAGGACTAGAAGACACAGCCTTATAGTTAGAACTTGATCTTTTCATGAACCAAAGCATTTTGATGCCAAAAAAGTATTTCCAGCATTTTCACCAGCTGTAGTATTATGCTCCTGCAGAATATTGGAAACAGCAAATTAATGCACATGGCAATTAATACTGGCTCAATTGTTAATTTTAAGATTGTTTTTGATAGATTTTTGTGAACCTAACATCACATGATGGTACAGAACTGATGTGCTGCGTAAAAAGACACATTTCCTCAAACCTTATCATCTTACACTCATCAGGACAATTCTCAATAAATACCAAAGTAAACATAGGAGCATCAGAAACAGGAGCAAGAATAGGCCATTCAGCCCCTCAAGCGTGGCCCCCAGTTGAACAAGATCATGACTGATCTGCCTCCGGCCTCTCTGCTCTTTTGTACTAATTCATTGTGGCCTTCAACTCCTCTATCTACCTCCTCTGTAAACACTTCCAATGATCTAGCCTCTACAACTCCCTGTGGTAGAGAATTCCAGGCATACATATCTCTGGGACGAGATATTCCTTTGTATCTCAATTTTAAATGAGCTTCCCCTTAACTGTCCCCTTAGTTCAAGATTCCACCATTTGTGGAAATATCATCTCAAAATCTACCCAGTCAAGCCCCCTTGGAATCTTGTATTTTTCAATAAGATCACCCCTGAAATGACCAGTTGCCAACCTGTTTAGCAGTTCTCGATGAGTCAGTCCCTTCATCCTAGGAGTCAGCCTGGTGATTCTCCTTTCAATTGTCTGCAATATCAGTATGTATTTTCTGAAAAACAGGGGTCAAAATTGCACACAATACCTCACCAACATCCTCTGCAGTTGTAACAAGACTTCCCTGTTTTTAATCTCCAATCCCTGAGGAATAAAGGCCAAAGTTCTACTTGGTTTTCTTAATTACTTGCTGCACCTACATGATGGGTTTTTTATTTTTGTTACAAAAAACTAAAAGAACTTTGGATGCGAATGCATCCTGAGATCCACACCCCATAGTGCGTACACACTTTTGACCTCTCTCTCCATCAACACAACCTCATGCAAGCTCAGAGCTGCCCTGCTCCACCAGTTTCACTTCATTCTCTGGCTGATTTGACATTCTGGCAAGAAACTTTTTCTTTTCCTTTCAGACATTAAAGAACACAAGGTGCAACAACTTAGATATACCAGCAGCCCTGTGGAACCTTCCTACCCTACCCTTCCCTCTGATTCCATCCCCTCTCCAAACGCCACCTTTTATCACGTATTTATTATCCTTTCTGACCTTTCGCTGTCTGATGTTGAACGTTCTGTGCTCAGAAAAGGTCTCAGTTTTATACCTCAGGGTCCCTACCTGAATGAATTTTGGGCATGAAAAGGACTTCTGAAGAAGGTCAGTCAGCCCGAAACATTACCTCTGATTTCTCTCTACAGATGCTGCCAAACATGCTGAGCTTCTCCAGCAATTTCTGTTTTTGTGATAGCTTGTTGTGTTTGGTGCACAGCAATACCTAGATACCTCTGGGCTGCACTTCCTTGGAGTCTTTCTCCATTTAAATAATACCCTGCCTTTGATTCCTCCTACCAAAGTGCGTGACCCCTTGCATTACAAAATTTAAACTTCATCTGCTAAACTTTGAGTCAGTTTTCAACATATCTGTGTCCTCTTCACATTCTTTATGTCCTCATCACAACATGCCTTCCCACCTATTTTTGTATTTTCAGCAAGTTTGGATACATTATTTATTTCAGAAAATATGCAATTTCATTGGAGGTAGGTCAGAGAATGCTCACTAGGATGATCTCTGAAATGGAGCAATTGTCTTATGAGCAAAGGCTAAACATGTTGGGACTCTACTCACTGGTGGTTGGAAGAATGTGAGGTGATCTCATTGAAAAGTACAGGATTTATAAGGTTCCATTTCAAACTCATTGACTTCTGCAGTTACCTGACTATACATCTTCACATCTATCGCATCTGTCCCGATGATGCCAGCTTCTACAGGGGGGCATTTGAAATGCCCACCTTCTTCCTTAAACAAGGATTCCCACCACCATGGACGAAAGGGCCCTCAGCCGGGTCTGACCTACCTCTCTCACTTCAGCCCACACCTCTCTTCTTCCCTCCCATAACAGCAATAGGATTCCTCTGGTCCCCTCTTATCACCCCACCAGCCGTCAAGTCCAAGGGATCGTTATCTGCTATTCCCACCGCCTCCAGCAGGATATCTCCATTAGACATATACTTCTTTTGCTCTTTGCTCTCAATGTGTTCTTTTCTACACTGGGGAGACAGAGCACAAACTGGGTGATTGCTTTGCAGAACACACAAATTCTGTCAACAAAATGACCCCGAGCTTCCTGTTGCCTGCTATTTCAACATCTCTGTGTTGACCTTGCTGCAGTGCTCCAGTGAAACTCAGTGCAAGTGGGAAGAACGGCATCTCTACTTGGGTTCTCTGCAATCTTCCGGACTCAATATTGCATTCAACAATTTTAGGGCCTGAAGCACCTTCTCCTCTGTCCTTACCCCAATCCCGACATACCAGGCCTTGTCATCGAATGGGCTGCTACCAGAACCATCCCATTATCAGTCACTAATAAAAACAGAAATTAGAAGCTGTTGGTTCCCCCAAGCAGACCTTTACCCATTCATTTGTCTGTCCAAATGTTGTTCATTGTCTCTGGGCTCCATGTCCGCCTACTGTTTACTCTTCCACCCACCCCCTTCCCCATCTTCAGCACATATACCGACATTTTCTTAGCTGCAATTAATTCTGAAGAAGGGTCACTGGACCTGAAATGTTAACTCTGCTTTCTCTCCTCAGCTGCTGCCAGACCTGCTGCATTTTCCCAGCAATTTCTGGTTTTGTTTTTTAAGGGGCTTGACAAAGTAAATGCTGGCAGGGTGTTTCTACAAGGTTGCCGATGAGGCTAATCTTACAGCATGTGAATATCAGAATCCTGTTGTATTTTACTGAGAGTCACTTGAGAGTGTCAGAGAGATGCTGGTTTTTATGTTAGTAGGGGAGTTGCAATTTTAATTTATTTCTTTGTGAAAAAGATTGTGTGTTCTTGTGAACTCACATAACTCTGGATTTGGAGAACTGCATTGGTGGTGGAAAGGCTTGCATTGGTGTAGATTGTGTCAAGGACTGATTAATGTTGTACTCAGTTTTTTGAATATTGTTTTGTGTGATTTGTCTCCCTTACCAAATCATTTTCTTATCTTCAACGCCTCAGTGTTTTCTATTAGAGAGAACAGAAGCCTGTGAGATTTTAAAAAAAAATTATTTGTGAGATTTGGGTCTCACTGGCTGGCCAGTATTTATTGTCTGTCCTTAGTTGTCCTTGAGAGGTGGTGATGAGCTGCCTTCTTGAATTGCTGTCGTCCACCTGCTGTGGGTAACCCACAATACTGTTAGGGAGGGAATTCCAGTGAAGGAGCGGTGATATATTTCCAAGTCAGGATGGTGAATGGCTTGCAGGGGAACCTGCAGGTGATGGTGTTCCCATGTATCTGCGCCCTCTGTCCTTCTAGATGGAAGTAGTTGTGGGTTTGGAGTGTGCTGTCTGAGGATCTTTGGTGAATTCTGCAGTGCACTGCTGCCACTGAGCCTTAGTGATGGAGAGAGTGGATGCTTGCAGATGTGGTGCCAATCAAGTGGGGTGCTTTGTCCTTGATGGTGTCAAGCTTCTTGAGTGTTGCTGGAACTGCAATCATCCAGACAAGTGGGGAGTATTCCATCAGTAGATAGTGGACAGACTTTGGGGAGTCAGGAGGTGAGTTACTTGCTGCAGTGTTCCTCGCCTCTGACCTG
The DNA here is from genome assembly GCA_024137785.1 of Ginglymostoma cirratum. NCBI lineage: Eukaryota > Metazoa > Chordata > Chondrichthyes > Orectolobiformes > Ginglymostomatidae > Ginglymostoma > Ginglymostoma cirratum. The sequence goes on from JAHRHZ010000053.1 coordinate 26,673,744, forward strand.
CTCTTGTAGCCACATAATCCTTCCCTTTAAATTCTGGGAACATACAACACTCAAAAATGAATTTTGTGTTATATATTTGAAATATTTTTATTAATTTGATTTTGAATTTTGTACTTTCAGGTAGAGTCACAGTAAATCACGGAGTCACTAATTAATCAAACCTGCCATTTCCCTGTCGAAACGTGGGATGTGTGTTTACATCACTACAGGAAATCAGAAGTGAGGTTACCGTTGGTACGTGACTCGAGACTAACTCATGAATTAGAGGTGAGTTGCACCAAATGTTTGTGCTTTATCGGAGACTGTATTTGAGGATAATTAAATATTTCCGTGCAGAAGGAGCTGTTCGGTTCCATATTCCACTGGGACTGAGCTGGGTTAGCTGGTCTCTGTTGGAACAATGGTGAGGATAAAACAATGAAATCGTGTGATAATGGGATAGACCTCAGCTAGGGTTTCTATTCCAACACAGGAGCTAAAATTGTAAAGCGCACATGTGAAATAAGAAAGAAATTGCAGTCATAGAACTAGTGAGAAGGTGATGGCCTAGCGGTATTATCACTGGCAACACAGTGCGGAGTTGGAGGAACACAGCAGGTCACGCAGCATCAGAGGAGCAGGAAAGTTGATGTTTCAGAGTTCTGAAGAAGGGTCCCGACCCGAAACATCAACTTTCCTACGCTTTTGATGCTACCTGACCTCCTGTGTTCCTCCAGCTACACACTGTGTTGTCTCTGAGTCCAGCATCTGCAGTTCTTGCTATCTCCAGTATTATCGCTGGGCCGTCAATCCAGAGACCGAGATAAATATTCTGGGGACCTGGGTTCAAATCCCATCACGGCAGATGGTGGAATTTGAATTCAATAAAATATCTGGAATTAAGAATCTAATGATGACCATGAATCCATTGTCGATTGTCAGAAAATCCCATCTGTGTCACTAATGTCCTTTTGGGAAGGAAACAGTCATCCTTGCCTGGTCTGGCCTACATGTGACTCCAGACCCACAGCAATGTGGTTGACTCTGAACTTCCCTCAGGGCAATTAAGGATGGACAATAAATGCTGCCTGGCCAGCGACACCCTCATCCCGTTTTTGAATGAAGGAAAAAAAGTGATCTTCTGGTGTTGGAGGATGATTGCCGGATGCATTACAGCTACCCTTCTCTCTGACTGATATATTGAGTAACCTCACCATCTTCGGTTTTTAATACTGAATCAGGATGTTTATCAGTCTTCAAGGTTGATCACAATACAATGTGCTGATCCTGTGCATTGCACTTCAGACTGGTCCTTCCAACTGTTATTGAATGAAATGTTAAGTAGAGATCCCATCTCCCCATTCAGGTTGGTGCACTAGATGATACTCATGGTGCTAGTTAATGAGGATGGGGGTCTTCTCTTTGGTGCCCTGCCCCTTGTTTTGTGAAACATTGTCAACAGTTCTGCTGTTTGAGAGAGCTGGTTCTGAATTTTTACTTCTACAGTGGTTATCCTATGACAGTGAATTTGACTCTCAGCACGAAAAGTGTGATCACTCATTTTCCAACAGTGCATATGGTGTGATGTAAACTGAGATTTAATAATGTGATTTTGAATATTACTTGTGACTTTCTGTTCCAGTTTTTGAGTTAGAAAGCAGTGAGTTTTTTGTGTGTCTGAAGTTAGTAAAACTTTTAAATATTTCTGTAGCCATGATGATTTCTGTAATAACAGATCTTGAAGCCGGGCTTTAGAGAGATTGAGTTGCTAATGGATTTCTGTTTATTTGGATTGTTCTGTGACCCAGCATGAAAATAATGGGGCCTCAATGTTCATGGAAGTGTTGTGGAACTTGGGCTTTTAAGTTGAACATAAATACCCAAAGTTGAGAGAGGAAGACTTTTAGTTTCACTTTTGACATTGCGAGGGACAGTCCTTTACAATAGGGTGGCTGCGTAGAAAAGAGCTCCTGAGAAGGGAAGGAAATATACTGTGAACTAGAATACCCAGGATGAGTAGTTAGTACTAGTCCTGAACTAGAAGCATTGCAATAAAACCCTGATGAGGTTACTTAAAGCTGAATACATTTAAGCAGGTGTATGATTGTTCCAGGAAGGGCCTGTTGCAGTTCCAATCTGAATATTAATGTCGCAAATGATTGAACCTACTGCGGTGTTAGATGCAGGGACTCTGATGTAAGTACTGTTGAGTGGCATTTTGGGTACTTTACTATATAAAATATATTTTACTTCGGGACCTACAGCATGAAAAGAGTGCAGCACAGGAATGGGCCTTTCAGCTGAGCATGTATCAGCTGACCATGATGCTATTTTAAACCAATCCCATCTGCCTGCACTTGGGCTGTATGCCTGTTATCTGCCTGTCCATTTGCTGTCTAAATGACTCTTAAACTTTGCTATCTTTTTTTCACTTTATAAATGAGTATTTACTGTGTATTTAAATGTTTTTGAATTTATATTATAAATAGATAATTTAGATTATTCTGCTCCATCTTCATTCCTTTTGTCAATAAACATTAAGGCAAAATCTGCAGAATAGTTTGCTTATATTTCAGTGAGAGACCACTTCGTTAAAACCGAAGCAAATCAAAATATGATCTATTAAGACAGGTTTCTGTCAAGGATCTGACTTGTCTGAGAAAACATCAGCATGATCCCAATGGAAAAAGTGCCTTTCTCTAGGGGAGCCACAATGTTCTTATACTTATTGTATGGTCTTTGAAATTCCGGTAAATTGGATGCAACATTAGAGATGTGGCACTAAGTACAACTGTTTCAACCACTTTGTTTCAGTTCTGTGATACTCTTGAATTAACTCCTCATGTTGTTGACATCCCCCAGGTACTCCCCCTGGTATTATACACATACAGTCGCCATCATATTGTTTTAGAATGACTGACTGAGGGAATGAGGTAGCTGTGCTATGATAGTCAACATGACATAGAGAAAAGCAATGTGCCAAATATTGTGATAGAGATAGAATCCATTTGAATTCTATATAGTTTTCAGCCCCAAGTTCTTCCATGACCTAGTTGTTGACTGACAGATTTTTTTTTTTCTCTTGATAACCAGTCACAAGTCCATAGACCAATCCACTTATTGTTTCATTCCATTGTTTCCTTGTCCTTCTGCTTGTTGGGGCATTCACAGGAGTGAACTGATTTGAAAGTAACCATGGACGTTGTATATACTACAAGTAAAGTGGTAGATAGAGGAATTATAGGTTCAGAAACGTCTAGAAGGACCTCTCCTATGGCCAGAGATGAACTGAAAGTCATTGCCTGTGCCCTTGCTGTTTCCTTCCTTACCTCACTCAACAGCCTGGGATGCATTTTATCTGACCCTGGAGATTGATCCACTTTATAGCCTGCCAGACCACTCAGAAACTTTTCTCTATCCATGCTAATTTCTTTAAGTATATCACGTCCTTCTCCCTGATTTCTACACCCACATTGTCCCTCTCAGTAATGAGCACTAACACAAAGTATTCATGTAGAACCTTACTAAAGTCCTTTGGCTTCATGCATAAATTACTGCTGTGGTCCTTAATAGGCCCTAGTCTTTCCCTGGTTATGCTGAATGAACCTGTAAAATAACTTTGATAGTTCCTTTAGTTTATCTACCATTATTCTTTCATGCTCCCTCTTGACTTTCCTAACTTTCTTTTACTGTTTCCTCTTGCACATGCTGTACTCTTCTATGGCTTCTGCTGCTGTGGGCCCTTGGTGTCACCATAAGCCTCCCTTTTTTATCTTTATCCAACCCTGTTTATCCCTTGATATCCATGTTTTACTGGGTGTGTTGGTCCCACCCTTTATCTTTATTGGAACATATTGGCCCTGTTCTCTCCCTGTTTCCTTGTTGAAGGCATCCCACTGCACTGACACAAATTTACTTGAAAGTACCTGCTTCCAGTTCACTCTGGCCAAATCATAACTGATCTTATTAAAATTGGCCTCCCCCAGGTTTACAACATTGATTTCGGGCCCATCCTCCACCTTTTCCGTAACAATCTTGAATCTAACAGAGTTATGTTTGCAAAATGCTCCTCCACCGCTACTTCACTTGTCCAGCTTCAAAGTCCGCATCTGGTTTAAAAAGCTCTCCTGGATCAATTTTAAGAATTCCACTCCCTCCAAACTTTTCACACTGACTGTGCCAGTTAATGTTGAGGGTAGTTAAAATCTGCTCTCACTGCCATTTTGGTTTTTAAGTTCTACCCATATGGTTTCTTTGAGGAGCCTTCTAAAATATCACTTCTCTTTACTGCTGCTGTAGATTCCCTGATCAATATTGTGACAGACCCTCCTCCTTTACCTCCTTCCCTGTCTCTTTGAAGCCCCTGCATCCTGAAATATTGAGCTGCTAATCTTGCTTCTCTCAGTGACAGCAATGACATCATACCCTCAAGTTTTAATTTATGTGCTCAACTCATCTGCCTTATTCATGTGACTTCTTGCATTAAAATAAATACCATCTAACCTTGCCAAGCTCCCTGTCCCTCAAATAGCCTATATTTTTGTGCCTTCTTGACTCACGTGCTGACTTTTCTAATTTTGGTCATTCATCTTCCCCTTCTGCACATTCTACCTTGATCCCAATCCCCTGCCATGTTAGTTTATATGATCCTTAAAAGCACCAGCAAACCTCCCCATAACGATGCTGGCCCCATTCTGGTTCAGGTGCAACCCATCCACCTCGCAGAAGTCCCACCACCCTCAAAAACAGTCCCAGAAATCTAAAGCTTTCCCTCCTGCGACCATTTCTCCAGCCATGCATATTGACCTAGTAGTAGGAGTACCAGTCAAACAAATAATTATAGAATAGTGTAGGTGCTAGAGATCTGAAATAAAAACAGAAAGTGCTGGAGAAACTCGGCAGCTCTGGCAGCATCTGCAGAGAATTAATATTTCATGCCAGGTATGACTCCTCTTCATTATTGAAGAATAATTGCAACAAAGAATCATTGAATTCGAAATATTAACTCTGTTTGCTTCTCCACTGGTGCTGGCAGACCTTCTGAGTTTCTTCAGTACTTTGTGTTTTTATACCAGGCAAACAAATTGCTCTCTGTGTTTTGTGTTGTTGGTGCTATACCATTCATATCATGTGGTGTGTGTTTCATCACACTCTTGACTTGTGCCTTGTAGCTGGTGGGTCGGGAAGTGAGTCACTTGTTGCAAAGTACCCAGTCTCTGAAATATGCTGCAGATGTGGTGTTGAAGCTTAGGAAGTGGCATTACTGTTTTATATCAGACCAGATGGTTAAGCTTTCATTTTGGAGGTAGTCATTACTTAGCAGTAATGTGATCCATATCTTGGTTAGGTAATGAGAAACCCATTGTGTTGGCAGTAGTTCAGGAACTGATGATTCTGGTGAAATTGGAGCTGAACGTTCAAGAAATATTTCCTGTAATGTATGAGAAATGAGGAAGTAACTTAACATGCAGAAAAGGGATGGGTAAAGGATGTGCTTGCTTCAGACTACTGAAGAGAACCTGAAGTATTTTGATAATCCTTGCTCTCAGGATGTACTGAAACTGAAAATGTGCTGAGGCATGAACAGGGGCTTCCTAATTTGACTGTCCTGTCATAGCTTGTTGTGAGAGCAGTTCTTGGCTTGTAAAGAGTTGTCCTGTGAAACCTGAGCTGGACACTTTCCAACAATTGTGGAATGTCAGGAGCTGTTTGAGCAGGTTTGTGAAACATCCTGTGTGTGCATGTGGTGCATTGGTCAGGAGTGCTACAGTTGTCTCAATCCAGCTTATCTCAATGTACAAACATTACAAGAAAACTCTCTTGCTGTTCTGACAGACTTCTCTTGTTCTATCTTACATCTGCACTATTTCTATTCATTCTTGAAAGAATTGATTTACTAAAAGGCATGCTCAGTCTTGAGGACTTGACAAAGACTGAGGCACTGTGTTCAAATCCTTGCTATCATGTTACAAAATGTGCAGAGCAGGTTCAAGGGACCATCCTCCTATTTCCAATATTCTTTTTCATGTTTTCTTGTTCCAGACTTAGTTGCTTCTGTCAATCTTTCCTGTCTTAATTTCAACAAATCTCTAAGTTTCTCTTCCTTGTGCCCTCCCTTCACCTCCCTTCCAGTTTCAATCCTCCTTTCCAAGTTTCACATATCAGGTGTGGTTCAGTTGGTCAAACTTGTGTGTCTGAATTGAAAGATCACATAATTGTTCTGGTGCAGAAGAATTCATCCATTCATCCCATCATGTCTGCACTGGCTACCTTAGCATATTGACTTTGTGCCAATTTCCTACCATTCCCTCATGACCCTGCAGATTGTTTCTATTTAAATTTATCAACCAATGCCCCTCTTGAATGTCTTAATTGAACCTGCCCCACCACACTTATAGGCAGTGCATTCCAGACCGGAACAACTCACTATGTGAAAATGTTAGTTTTTTTTTCTTGCCTCATGCTGGCTTCTTTTGCAAAAATTTCAAATCTGTGCCATCTGGTTCTCTTAGAAACATGTGAAATTTCTTCCTATCTACTTTGGCCACATCCCTCATGACTTTGAAAACGTTTATTGGATTACTCTTTGCCTTCCCGTCTCCAAGGCAAACAGTCCAGTCCATTCTCACAAATGTCGTTTCTCATTCCTGGGACCATTCTTGGAACAATATTCTGCACACTCTCCAATGTCTTCACCATTCTTTCTAAAGTGTGGCACCCAGTGCTGTAGTCACTGCCTACCATTCAGAAAAAGGCCTACTTCTTGCTATTGTTTGTTTCCTGTCTGCCAACCAGTTTTCTATCTATGTCAGTACACTACCTGCAATCTCATACATTTTAATTTTACACACTAATCTCTTAAGTGGGACTTTTTCAAAAGCTTTCTAAAAATCCAAATAAGCCACACCTGCTGGCTCCCCATCATCCAGTCTAGTTAAATCCTGAAAGAATTTGAGTAAAATTATGAAGCACTTTTTCTGTTTTGTAAATCCATGCTCACTCAGTTCGATTCTTCCATTGTTTTCCAAGTGCTCGACTACTTTCTTATTCACTGGAGCAATGTGGGTGTCATTGGCTGTCCAGCATTTATTGCCTGCCCCTAGTTCTTTCATAATGGACTCCAGCACTTTCCCTACTGCCATCTTAAAGCTTGCAGGAGTCCAGTATTTCACTTTGTGATGAATGATGTAGTGCGATAGTGGTAAATGTGCTACTATGGTGTGAAGCCTGTGGCTGAGCTCAGTGGACGGTCTTCATGTTTCACCCCCCTGCACTTAGCTCGCTGCAGCACAATGTGTGAGAGATTTGTAGTTAATCATTAGACTGGTCATCAGAAAAACTCAAAGCTAACAGCAGGTCACCAGGAGCTGTTGTATGGAGAGGCTCAGACGGACTGCTTTTGATGTTTTTGGCACAAACATCAAATACTGTCGCTCAAATAAATACCTTTCAGCAGCTTTTGGATGCTTAGGAACAGAAGGAGGTCAATTCTTGATGAGTCTGTCCATCCGTTCCATTAGATCAAGGCTGATCTGTACTTCAGTTGCTTCTGAATTCAGTCTTGAAAATATTGCCTAACTTCCAGCATTTTAAAGGATTTTGTGTGGGTGATATTTCCGCTCTGCTTTGTATGAATAAGTGCTTCTTGATTTCATGCCTGAATGACTTGACTCTAACTTTAGCACTCTCTCGTATTCTGGACTTTTTCACCAGAAAAAAAAAGCAGTTTTTCTCTCCCTAGTTTGCCATGAATGTATTGATCAGTCAATACGTTGATTTATGAACTAACTCATAATCATTTGCTATTTTTGCTGCTAATCTTACACATGAATTGTCACTATTTCAAGAAGTGATTTTTTTGAACTCTAAAACGACGGTCTGTCTAATATAAGATAACAAGGTGTAGAGCTGGATGAACACAGCAGGTCAAACAGATCATTTTCTGAAGAAGGGTCTAGGCCCGAAACATCAGCCTTCCTGTTCCTCTGATGCTGCTTGGCTGCTGTGTTCATTCGGCTCTATACCTTGTTACCTCAGATTCTCCAGCATCTGCAGTTCCTGCTATAGTCTGTCTAACATGTCTGATCTATTTTCAAAGACCATATCCACCTATTGAAAGTATTTTGTTTGATCCTTTCAAACTCTTAAGTACATTTGAACAGGTTTCCTCCTTAGAGTCCTAAAGTGTCTGTAAGCTTCTGGCACTAGTTCATGTGCACTTAAGGTAGCTTTTTTCACATCATTATCGTCCCCATATACGTCCTCAGATAGTAATGCAAATACCTCATTAGCCCTACCTACCGACTTTGTTTGAATCAACAATACCCAAATGGTCACCAGCCATTTCCATTCGTTTAGCCACTTACTCAAATGAAATGAAAAAGCCTTCTCATCAAACTTCAATAATGAGTGGATGTATTCAAACAGATTCCTGCCAGGCTTTTGGCAACGATGAGTTTGCTCGTCATCACTATCCTCCTTATTACTACTGCTTTCTGCCTTTGCAATTTTAAGTCAACTTTATTCCTTCATTGCCAACTTCTGAAGTTCAAACTCTCTCTGTTTCTCCCTTTCTTCTGTGAGGGCCATCCTTTCATTTTTTCTTTTTGTTCTGCCAAAGTTGTTATTTCTTTCTTCTTTTTCCCTTGCCATTGCCTCTAATTCAAGCTGCTTTATTTGCAGTTGAATTTTGGCTATTTCCAATGATTCCAAATGTGTTCCTGGCAATTGTAAATGCAGAACCATTGTCACAATTATCTTGCCTTTTCACATGAACACAGGCAACTTCAACTTCAGCTTACTTGCCAATTCCGAAAGTTTCGTTTTGCTCACTTTCTGTACAACACCCAAAGTGACTTCTTCCACCACCAGGAAACTCTTAGCGACTGAAAGGGTCATTATTACACAAAGCACACCCTGTTTAAACCAACTGAATGCAAAACCTGAAGGGAAAAAAAGATACTTGTAGACTCAAAGACATTGAGTCTATTAATCCTAAACCCAACCTAGAATTAGAGATTGTAATCCTAACGAGAGCCCCCAGTTCGTCATGGAACAGACCATACACCCTTCAAATATATCAAGGACATAGCCTAGACCTTAACTTCATTCTTATTTAAAGGCAAGTGTAAGGTGCTGTGTTCCAGATGTAATTCAGTTGGTTACACTGTTTGGCTTTAAGCAAAATATATTTTATTCTTACCCTATAGTTAAAGTACAAATGAAAGAAAGAAGAATTAGTATAACTTAAATTCTATTGGAAAATTTAACAGAATAATGGATTATTTAACTACTAAACAGCTACTGTTCCAATTTAGTAACATCCCATAAACATACTGTTAGCAAAGCCAAATTCAGTAAAAGCAGATTGTCTCACATGTGATTCTGACAGCAGAAAGAGAGAGTGCTCCAGCTTTTTGCTATGGCCAAGAGAGAAGTAACAGCCTCCAAACCAACTTCAAAACCCCAACAACTACTGAAAGCTAAATTCAAACCCCAAGGCCTGAAAAGCTGTTTACTTTATTTGCTTGGAGGAGACAGTTCGGTAGCTGCGGTTTAAAACTTCTCTTCAAAAACGAAAGGATAAAGTACTCGTCTGAAAGCCATAGTATCATCACACCAGGTAAGGATGACAGGTTTCTGTCCTTAAGAGACAACAGTGAGCCAGTTGGATATTTACAACAATGAGAATGGTCTTATGTGCCATTATTCCAGAATTTTATTGAATTCAAATTTCACCATCAGCAATGGTGATGTTGGAGCCCATCTCCCCAGAACTTTAGTCTGGATTATCAGTCTAACGACATTACCTCTACACCACTGCCTCCTTAATTATCATCTAAACTCAGATGATTAAAATACACATTTACGGAACCTACCCATAGAATTTAATCAATTAAATGTTGGTATTCTATTTTTATAGAGTCGAGTCACTGTGGCATAGAGGGTCCATTTGGCTTACCAAGTCCATGCTGGCACTCTGTTGTGGACTCCTTCTCTTGACCTATGCCCACAGACCTGGAAGTTTATTTCCCATGAGTTCCCATCCAATTTGCCTTTGCAATCTGAATATCATTGAATATATGAACCCTGTTTACGTCACCACAGATTCTGGCAGACCTGCTGAGTAATTCCAACATTTTTTGTTTTGTTATTCTTTTTATTCATCCATGTGATATGGATCAGTGGTTAAGCCAGCATTTATTGCCAATCCCTGAAGGCAGTTAAGAATTAACCTTTTTGCTGTAGGTCTGGAGTCACATTTAGGCCAGACCAGGTACGTCAGCAGATATATCCTTCCCTAAAAGACATTAGTGGGGTGGAGATAACACGGTGTGGAGCTGGAGGAGCTCAGCAGGCCGGGCAGCGTTGGAGGAGCAGGAAGCTGACGTTTCAGGTCAGGACCCTTCTTCAGAAATGAGCTGAAATGGCTCCTCCAGCTCCACTCCAACATCGGCAGTTCTGACTATCTCTCATTAGTGAGCTAGATGAGTTTTTCCGACAATCAGCAGTGGTTTCATGGTCATTGTTAATGTCTTATTTCCGGATTCCTTTTTAATTGACTTCACAATCCACCATCTGCCGTGTGGGATTCAAGTGCAATTCTACCCCAGAATGTGACCTGAGTCTCTGGATTGATAGACGTGGTGATAATACCACTATGCTATCGCTTCCCTTAATCTCTGATTGCCTTGGCTTCCAGCAACCCCACAGATGGTTCATTTGAAGACATTACCCCTCACTGTGCAAAAAAAAACTGTTCCTCGCATTACTCCCCTGAGAATGTTGATTGCATGCGGACAGTTCAGGGTCCCTCTCGTTAATTTTGTAAACTCCTGTTTCCTCTCCATAGATGCTGCCAGTCTTGAGTTTTCCCAGCATTCTGTTTTTGCTTCAGATTCCCAGCATCTGCGGTTCTTTGTTTTATTTCATTACAGGGATTTGAATTAAACTGAACTGAAGCAAGATAAGCCAGCCACTGTAGGCAGTAAATTATTACCATTATTGATGGCCTGACTTTATTTATCAAATATTCATGGCACAGGGGAGGCCATTGGTCCCGCTGTGTCTGTGTTGGCTGTGAAAGAGCTATCAAGCTTAGTTCTCAGACTGTAACTTTGGAGGTCGTGGAGCTTTTAATTCCTATCCAAGTGTTTTTTTAACAGCGATGAGGGTTTTTGCCTCTGCTACCCTTTCAAACAATAAGTTTCAGACCTTCGCATCCTTTGGGTGAAAATGTTTTCAACTCTTATTCTTCTTTGTGTCAATTATTTAAAATCTTATGCTGCTGATTGGTGACCTTTCACATTGCAATGACTGCACTTCAAAAGGTGCTTCCTTGGCTATCACGCATCTGGTCATCATAAAAAGCACAGTATATTGCAAGAATTTGTTTTTTTTTCTGCCAAGGCAAGAGGTCCTTTCTATTTATGTGATCTATCCAGGTCTCTCTAAATTTGTAAACTTAAATGACATTGCCCCTCAGCCTCCTGCATTCCAGAGAAATCAATGCTCACCATTTACTCTGAGCTAAAATTCTCCAGCGATAAGAGATAAAAGGTACTGCAGATGCTGGAGAATCCGATATAACAAGCGTGGGGCTGGATGAACACAGCAGGTCAAGCAGCATCAGAGGAGCAGGAAAACTTGACGTTTCGGGCCTAAACCCTTCATCAGAAATGGGGGAGGGGAAGAGGGTTCTGAAATAAATAGGGAGCGAGGGGGAGGTGGATAGAGGAGAGGATATGTGGCGAGGAGGCAGACGAGTTGAAGAGGCGGGGATGGAGCCAGTAAAGGTGAGTGTAGGTAGAGGGGTAGGGAGGAGATAGGTCAGTCCAGGGAGGATGGACAGGTCAAGGGGGCGGGATGATGTTAGTAGATAGGAGATGGAGATGTGGCTTGAGGTGAGAGGGAAAACAGGTTAGGGAGGTGGAGATGAGCTGGGCTGGTTTTGGGATGCGGTTGGGGGAGGGGAGATCTTGAAGCTTGTGAAATCCACATTGATACCATAATCCACATTGATACCATTGGGCTGCAGGGTTCCCAGGCTGAATATGATTTGCTGTTCCTGCAGCCTTCGGGTGGCATCACTGTGGCATTGCAGGAGGCCCAGGATGGACATGTCATCTGAGGAATGGGAGGGGGAGTTGAAATGGTTCGCGACTGGGAGGTGCAGTTGTTTGTTGCGAACTGAGCGCAGGTGTTCTGCAAAGCAGTCCCCAAGCCTCCGCTTGGTTTCCCCGATGTAGAGGAAGCCACAACGGGTACAGCGGATGCAGTATACCACATTGGCAGATGTGCAGGTGAACATCTGCCTGATGTGGAAAGTCTTCTTTGGGCCTGGGATTGGGGTGAGGGAGGAGGTGTGGGGGCAGGTGTAGCACTTCCTGCGGTTACAAGGAAAAGTGCCGGGTGTGGTGGGGCTGGAGGGGAGTGTGGAGCGGACAAGGGAGTCGCGGAGGGAGTGGTCCCTCCGGAAGGCAGATAAGGGTGGGGAGGGAAAAATGTCTTTGGTGGTGGGGTCTGATTGCAGATGGCGGAAGTGTGGGAGGATGATGGGTTGGATCCGGAGGTTGGTGGGGTGGTACGTGAGGACGAGGGGGATTCTTTTTTTGGTTATTGTTGCGGGGACGGGGCGTGAGGGATGTGTTCTGGGAAATGAGGTAGACATGGTTGAGGGCGTTCTCGACCACAGTGGGGGGGATGTTGCGGTCCTTGAAGAATGAGGACATTTGAGATGTACGGGAGTGGAATGTCTCATCCTGGGAGCAGATGCGGTGGAGGTGAAGGAATTGGGAATAGGGGATGGCGTTTTTGCAGGAGGGTGGGTGGGAGGAGGTGTATTCCAGGTAGCTGTGGGAGTCAGTGGGCTTGAAATGGACATCTGTTTCTAGGTGGTTGCCCGAGATGGAGACAGAGAGGTCCAGGAAGGAGAGAGAAGTGTTGGAGATGGTCCAGGTGAACTTCAGGTTGGGGTGGAAGGTGTTGGTGAAGTGGATGAACTGTTCGAGCTCCTCGTGGGAGCACGAGGCGGCGCCGATGCAGTCATCAATGTAACGGAGGAAGAGGTAGGGTTTAGGGCCAGTGTAGGTACGGAAGAGGGATTGTTCCACATAACCTACAAAGAGGCAGGCATAGCTTGGGCCCATGCGGGTACCCATGGCCACCCCCTTTGTCTGTAGGAAGTGGGAGGAATTGAAAGAGAAGTTGTTGAGGGTGAGGACGCGTTCGGCTAAGCGGGTGAGGGTGTCGGTGGAGGGGGATTGGTCAGTTCTGTGGGACAGGAAGAAGCGGAGGGCCTTTAGGCCATCTGCATGGGGAATACAGGTGTATAGGGACTGGACGTCCATAGTAAAAATGAGGTGTTGGGGACCAGGGAATTGGAAGTTCTGGAGGAGGTGGAGGGCGTGGGTGGTGTCACGGATGTAGGTAGGGAGTTCCTGGACCAAGGGGGTGAAAATGGAGTCTAGGTAGGTGGAGATGAGTTTGGTGGGGCAGGAGCAGGCGGAGACAATGGGTCGACCAGGGCATTCAGGTTTGTGGATTTTGGGGAGGAGATAGAAGCGGGCGGTGCGGGGTTGGGGAACGATGAGGTTGGAGGCGGTGGGTGGGAGGTCACCTGAGGTGATGAGGTTGTGGATGGTTTGGGAGATGATGGTTTGGTGCTCGGGGGTGGGGTCATGATTCAGGGGGCGGTAGGAGGAGGTATTGGAGAGTTGGTGCCTGGCCTCAGCAATGTAGAGGTCAGTGCGCCATACTCCGACTGCCCCTCCCTTGTCCGCAGGTTTTATGGTGAGGTTGGGATTGGAGCGGAGGATGCGGAGGATGCACGTTCTGCGGGGGAGAGGTTGGAGTGTTTGAGAGGGGTAGAGAGGTTGAGGCGATTGATGTCTCGACGGCCTCCAGCCTTGTCCAACACCCACCACCTGTGAATACTCTGTAGTTTGAGTACATCCTTTTTGTGTTATAGTGACCAGAACTGTACACAGCGCTCTAGCTTCTGCCCAGCTAATGTTTTACACAATTCCATCATCACTTTCTGGCTAACAATCATGGGGCTGGATGAACACAGCAGGTCAAGCAGCATCA
>JAHRHZ010000053.1:26692810-26708491 GCA_024137785.1 Ginglymostoma cirratum
TCATTGTCACCTTCACAAATGACTTAGTGTTATCTACAAATTTAGAGATTTTTGCCCTCAACGCCGATTTCCATATCACTTATACGAATCAGGAAAAGCATGCATCCCAACACTGATTCCTGAAGAATACCGCTTTCAACTCCTTTCCAATCTGAGAAATACCCATCTATATTGACTCTTATTTTTCTCTCATCCTCAACCTTAATGCTGTGATTTGTTTCAGAGATAAAAGGTACTGCAGATGCTGGAGAATCCGAGATAACAAGCATGGGGCTGGATGAACACAGCAGGTCAAGCAGCATCATAGGAGCAGGAAAACTTAAGAGGCTTCGCAGTGGGGTTAAAATTGTATCAGAGATTTCTGATGAAGGGTTTAGGCCCGAAACGTCAAGTTTTCCTGCTCCTATGATGCTGCTTGACCTGCTGTGTTCATCCAGCCCCATGCTTGCTGTCATTTGTTGCTTTGTGGTCTGTTTGTATTTGTATGGGAATTTTAAAAGGGGTAGAGTTTAAGTTATTACATTATAAGTTAGTAATTCTTGTTTCTTGCCGCTGGTGACTTTTTTTAAAAAGCTGATTTGGCCTCAGCTGGAGTATTGTGTTCTGATTTTGTGGAGGATTGCAAAGATATAGAGCAGGTTCACAAGAATGTATCCAGGGATGAGGAACATCAGCTGCATAAGTTGGAGAAACTAGGACTGTTCTGTTTAGAAAAGAGAAAGTGAAGAGGAGCTTTGGTGAGTTGAAAACCATGAGGAAACTTGGCAGAGTAGGCTGGGAGAAATTGGTTCTATTGACAGAATGGCTCAAAAGACCACATTCAATCAAAGGCAACAAGAAGAAAAAATGTCACCAGCAAGTGTTTAGGGTGTAGAATAAACTGCCTAGCAATGTGCTGGAGATAAGATTGAAGTGAAATGGATAACATTAGCAGGTTTATAGGAGACAGGTGTGGGAGTGGGCGAGAATGTTGCTCTTGCGGAGAACCGGGGCCAAATGCCGGCCTCCTGTGCTGTAACCATTTTATGATTGTAAGTTATACCTGTATCTCTGGGTACAGGTCATTAAAGTAAATTGAGAAAAGGCAGTGGTCCTAATAACAATCTTCAGGGCACAGCAATGCAAATATCTGTCTGCCTAAAATCACAATAGTTCACCAGTACTTCACATGGTACAAACCAAAAAAGGGAACTGAAGCAACATGTTAATGAAGAGAAGAAGTATAGCATAGTGAAAGAAAAAGTTGACAAGCTGTGAGTGGTGCTGTACTTCTAACTCTAGATTTTTTAAAAAAAAGTCATTCGCAGGATGTGGGTATCACTAGCTAGTCCAGCATTTATTGCCATGCATAGTTGATGACTATGAGAAGGTGATGGTGAGCTGGCAGCTTGAACCACTGCCAGCCAATTGGAATTTGTAGACACAATGAGGTTAGGGATGGAATTTTGACCCAGTGACACTGAAGAGACAGCAATATATTTCTAAATCAGGATGGTGAGTGACTTGGAGTGAAACTTGTTGCGTTCCTGTATACCTGCGCTGCTTCTAGACAATAGTGATCGTGGGTTTGGAAAGTGCTGTCTGGGGAGCCTTGGTGAATTTCTGCAGTGCATCTTGTAGATGGTTCACACTGCTGTTCCTGAATAGATGTTCCAATCAAGCAGAATGAACTCTGCTTTGGAAGTTTCTCAAAATCAGTTAAAACCAGTAAAAGAATTTTCTGCTTCCTTTGGTCCCAGTGTGATGAGGAAGTCAAATTCTGTGCATCACTGCCTCTCAAAAGATGTGACAGGCTATGACGTTGATCCTTCAGCACTTGAATTTGAATCCAACCAAAAATTTGTCAAATTAAAGTCGCTGTTAAGTCAGCTGGAAGGAGCCTAAGATTAAAAGACTTTTTCCTCCAGTGTAAATAGTTTCAGAAATGAATGACCAGTTAATCTTTTTTTGTGTGATGTTGGCTCAGGGATACATGTTGGGCAGGTTACTGCAGATAAATTCCTAGCACACATTAAGGATTGTACTGAAGAATATTTCGCATCTACCCAAAGACAGAATGGATACCATCAAACATCTCATCTGAAAGATGTCAACTCTGATAGTGTGGCGCTCTATCAGCACTAACCCTCTGACAGTGCAGGCACTTCACCACTAGTGACCCTCTGACGGTAAAGCACTCCTCCAGTACTTCGTTGCCAGGCTGACCCTTGACTATTGGAGTGGGGCTTAACTCCATGACCTACTGACTCAGACTTGAGTGAGCTACTCACTAAACCACTGCCTGCCAGTAGGTTGGTGAGATGAAGAGACTTGTTTTAGAGTATCTCTCTGTCTTTCCTCACTAACTAGAGTCTCCTAAGCTACCAGTTATGTGACTCATTGTTTTCTCACACTATGTTCCTGAAAGATGCACCACCTTTCGATGCAGAATGAACAATAAATTCATTGACTGGTGGTTATGGTGAGGATTAGTGAAGCACAGCCTCTGATATCTCCCAGGCATTCTCACTAGGTCTGTGTGACAAGTAGCTTTGGGTAGGCGGAAACCAGCTTCCTGTGAAATTACCCTTGTCATCTGTCTGGCCTGCCCACAAAGGGAAGCAGCTCCTCTGATGATCTTGGTGGGAACAGAATATTTGGGGATACTTGGGAGTGTTTCTGTTTCGCTCACTGATACTGTAGCCGTCTTTGCTTCTTAGCCTTTGCCTTTGAATTAAGTTGGCTTACTTCCAGTCAGGTTAGTTGGACTCTGAGATGACCGGTAAATGTAATACATAATCCACAGACTTTGCCTTTGGTTGGGCAGATGGGTGTTTGGAATTCTGGGTGCCCTTTGACACCCAGACTTTGTCTCTGCGACCTGTCAATGTCTATGGAACCTTCCCAAATAAACTTTCTACATTTTCACATGGTCACAGTCCAGGGCCTAATGTGAGTCAGCAGGGGATGTTTAGCCTCGTCAGAAATGGTGACATTCCTTAAGCTTTCTGCCACCCTACTGGCCGTCTCCTGCTGTGACCGAGTTTTGTGTTGAGCACTCAAGTAGAAGCAAAATACTGCAGATGCTCAAAATCTTCAATAAAAGCAAGGTGCTGGAGAAACTCAGCAAGTCAGGCAGAATCTTTGGAGAGAGAAATACAGTAATGTTTTGAGTCCAGTATGAGTTGAAAGCTGAAAAGTTGAACTTTTTTAATGCTGTTAATGTGGGTGAGGAGGAGCAAGTGAAGGTGTCTGGCGAGAAAGACAAAGGCAGTGATAATGGCATTACGAGAGAGTGAGAGATCTAAAAGAGATGAAAATGAAGATTTGAAAAGGAGAAAATGGATCCGCTTGGCTGAAAGTAAAGCCAACAAGACACAATGAAGGAATTTTGTTATCTTGGATTCTCCAGCATCTGCAGTACCTTTTATCTCTAAGATACAATGAAGATTGTCCCTAGGTAGTCAGGAGCAAGGACGTGTGTAAGGAGAATGGAAGATACAGGTCATAGTTGGAGGTTGTGGCTCTCAGTATTGAATACTGAAGTGGAAAATGAGGTGGTTTTACTTCAGCTTGTGTTGAGTTTTGTTGGAACATTGTAGCAAGTCCAGGATGGAAATGTTAGCATGGGAGTAAGCTGGTCTATTGAAATGGTGGGCAGTTGGTAGAATGCAGTCCTTCCAATAGACAGAGTGGAGGTGTTATGCAAAGTGGTCACCCAGTTTGTATTAGATTCATATAGGTCAGATACTGTCAGAGCATGAGCAACATGTCCTACCTGGTGGTTTTGAGCGATTAGCGCCTCTGGTGGAGGACACTGTTGTCGCACTGTGTTTCTCATCACCAGATTTGGAGAATTGGACAGGGGCTGCCCTGATACTCCTTTCTGCCCAACAGTCTAACCTTAGATAACAAGCTGTAGAGCTGGATGAACAGAGCAGGCCGAGCAGGGAGGCTGACGTTTCGGGCCTAGACCCTTCTTCAGATATGGGGGAGGGAAAGGGGGTTCTGAAATAAATAGGGAGAGAGGGGAAGGCGGATAGAAGATGGATAGAGGAGAAGATAGGTGGAGAGGAGACAGACAGGACAAAGAGGCGGGATGAGGTTAGCAGGTAGGAGATGGGGGTGGGGCTTGAGGTGGGAGGAGGGGATAGGTGAGAGGAGGGACAGGTTAGGGAGGCGGGGACAAGCTGGGCTGGTTTTGGGATGCGGTAGCGGGAGGGGAGATTTTGAAGCTTGTGAAGTCCACATTGGTACCATTGGGCTGCAGGGCTCCCAAGTTGAATATGAGTTGCTGTTCCTGCAACCTTTGGGTAGCATCATTGTGGCACTGCAGGAGGCCCAGGATGGACATGTCGTCTGAGGAATGGGAGGGGGATTTGAAATGGTTCGCGACTGGGCGGTGCAGTTGTTTAGTGCGAACTGAGCGTAGGTGTTCTGCAAAGCGGCCCCCAAGCCTCCGCTAGGTCTAACCTTAGGCTCTGGTTTGAAATCCTCGCTTTCAATATTTCAGCAGTTGTATCCTGTGTGTGGTTATTGTCTCTGCTATCTGTGGTCCATAGAGATCCTGACTTGGCACCTAACTGTTCTAACTCATTTCTCCATTGAATTCATGTCTCTGTGGCATCTGTGCTATTTGAAGGCTATTACAGCATTCTCCAACTGTCTTAGTCTTAACACCTAACATGACTTAGAACTATCTGCAGCTTATATTCTGGTTAAACGGAAGCCATTCTCTTCAAAATTCAATAGCCCCTCATTTCCCAAGTAGGTTACCTTAGCGTCAAACAGCAAGATCTTGAACCCTGACATGAATTGCTGCCCACATAAGGTGCCACCAGCAGTGCTATCAAGGAGCACTTGAACTCAATAATCACCTACTCACCGACACACTAAGCAGAGTTTCTGCCAGCCAGTTCCAAGCAAGAACAAAAAAGCTGTACTCTAACAGGGGAGGTGAGAGTGATTGCCCTTCATGTCAAGGCTGCATTTGACCAAATGTAGCATCAAGCAGCCCTATAAAACTAGACTTAGTGGGAATCAATGAATCAGAATACAGAAAGGTCATACAGGGCTTGGTGTCATGGTGTAATGATAACAGTCTCTCTCTCCATGTTGGCAAAACAAAAGAACTGATCATTGACTTTGGAAAGAAAGGAGAACACTCCCCCATCTACGTCAATGGAGCAAAGGTTGAGAGCATCAAGTTTCTAGGAGTGGTGATAACCAACAACCTGCCTGGACTTCTCACATAGATGTGATGATCAAGGAAGGCACAACAATGCCTCTTCTTCCTCTGGCAGCTTAGGAAATGTCCATAGGGACCCTACAGATACACATAGAAAGTGTACAGTCTGGGTGCATAACGGCCTGGTCCAGCAACTGCTCTGCCCAGGACCGTAAGAAACTACAGGAGGTTGTATGCATAGCCCATACCATCACGGAAGCTAACCTTCTATCCGTGGACTCTATTCATACCTCTTGTTGCGGTGGAAAGGATGCTAACATCATCAAAGACCCTCCCATTCAAGTAATGCTCTCCCACAACCTCTTTCATCAGGCAGAAGATACAGAAACCTGAACACACGCACCAGCAGGTTGAAGAACAGCTTCTTCCCTACCATTATGAGACTGGTGAATGGAGTCTCTAGCTTCAAATAATGTGCATATCCTGTTTTGTGTAACCTGTATGCCTCACTCTGGCCAAGTTTTTTTTTTCACTCAATGAACAGTATGTCCTTACTTACTATGATCTGCCTCTACTGCTCACAAACAAAGCCTTTCACTGTACTTACATACATATGACCACAATAAATCAAGCCAAATCAATGGAGAAATTCTCTGCTGGATGGAATTATAATGGGCACATAGGAAGATGGTTGTGGTTGTTGGAGGTCAGTCATCTCAGCTCCAGGACATCTCTGTAGGAGTTCCTCTGGATAGTGTCCTCAGCCCAACCACCTTCATCAATGACCTTCCCTCCATCATAAGGTCAGAAACTTGAGTAAACTGAGATCTCATCAGGTGTTCCAGAGATATTAGTTCAGATCCCATCAACTAGAGCATTTAAATATAATTTTGTTCTTACCAACATCCCTTCTTACTGGTGAGATGACAACGACACAGAAATCCATTAGCAATGGGGTCATTTCACGTGGAGTCTATAGAGACAGATTCTGACATATAGGGCCACACACTGTATGAAGTGATTATCTGGTGCTGGTCTGGGGTTGGTGCCTGTTGTCAAGCTGATGATCATTTAAAACATCTGGATGTGCACCTCAAAAATCCGCAAGCTGCAAGAAATGGAGTTAACACTCCCACCAAATCTCTGAACCATCTGCAATCTGATGTTTTGTTTTTAAACATGTGGGTTTCTTGGGGACCCAGCCGGGGAGCAGATTGGTTTATTTCGTCGTCGTTTCTTAGAACAAAGAACAAAGAAAATTACAGCACAGGAACAGGCCCTTCGGCCCTCCAAGCCTGCGCCAATCCAGATCCTCTGTCTAAACCTGTCACCTATTTTCCAAGGATCTGTATCCCACCCATTAGAGGTGGCAGTGATGTGGTTTTAATATCTCTGGTTTTAATGCTAGCTTGTCTGTGTTGTGCCTGGATAGATCTTTGAAAGCATTATGTGAGAATGTGGATGCAATAAAGTTTGTTCCAATTGCTGGGCCATGTCTAAGGAATTTGAATACTTGGCTCCGTCTTCGGTCATCACTCACTCCACTTTCTCCAATTAATGGGGGAACTGCCTGCCGACTGTTCAACCATCTGTTCTGCACTCCGTCTGAACACCCAACCCTTGTTTAATCTTTTAATGATAATTGTTAGTGAGTTCCTGTGATTTCATTCTTCAGTGTTTTCCCTCGCAGGTAAGTATCTCGGACAAAGAGTAGTTTTATGTTAATTTGGCCAATCTACAGATTTGGAGCAAAGTAGTTTTTAAGGCTAGATGGATCTGAAGAGGAGGTAACAAATTCTCAGATGAATAGAAACGAATTAACAAATTGGAGGAAAAAGGCTGACTAAAGTAACAGATTTACCAATAGCTGGTTAAAGGAAACGATTTGCAACTGACTGGTCAAAATACCAGACTTAATGTCTGTGGTTAAGCTAACAGGCTGGAGCCTGCTATTGAGCACTGGACCAACATCGAATGGAGTGTGTGATGTCCTGTAGCGTGAAGGCCAGAATGTGGTTAGTTGGACTTTCATAACTCTTATGGTCATGGTGGAGATTTTGGAACACAAGCTGTGCTGCAGCTGGGGCTATTTATCTTACAGATGTTGTGAAGGTACGGTCAGAATCCTGACAGTATTTTGTGACCAGCTGAGCTTGGCAACAAACACAGAAAACTTTTGGTAATTTGATTTCTAGGGATGTAGCATCTGAACTGAGTAATTGTGATCAACCTCGTTACTTAAGGAAAGATATTATTTCCTTGAAGGCAGTTCAGAGAAGGTTCACTGGGATGATCCCCGGTATGGAGGAATTGTCTTATGAGCAAAGGCTAACCAGGTTGGGACTCTGCTCACTGGAGTTTAGAAGAATGAAAAATGATCTCATTGAAACATTCAGCATTCCTAAGGGGCTTGACAGTGTAAATGCTGTGAGCATGTTTCCCTTTTTGGGAGAGCCTAGGACCAGAGGGCAAAGACTCATAATTAAGGGATGCCAATTTAAGACTGAAATAAGGAGGAATTTATTGACAGTCTTTGGAAAACCTTGCCACAGAGAATTGTGGGGCAGAGTCCTTGTATATGTTTAAGGCTGAGATAGATTCTTGATCAGTTGGGGAATCGAGGGTTACAGATAAAAGGGCAGGAAAGTGGAAGCAAGGCATGTCGGATCAGCCATGATCATGTTAAATGGCAGAGCAGGCTCGATGTTGAATGGCCTACTGCTGTTCCTGTTTCTTATGATCTTATTGTCTTATGATCAATTAATGGTGCCTGGGCACTGGAGCATATGTTTAGTAGCAGGTTAATGAATGAATTTCACTAATTAGATTATTGATAATGAGAACCCAATATCAGACACCATCTTGAGGGCACCTGTGCATCATGTGGTTTCATTAATCAGGTTATTGATTTCTGGAGACTGATCTTTAAGAGCTAGTTTATTGGTAGCCAGACCCTGGAGATGAGAGGCAGCTCTCACGGTAAGGTGGTTAGGCAGGGACTGGAACTCTGCCCATACGGACTAAAAAGATCGTGCAATATTATTTTAGCATGCACCAGTGGCTGAGGCTGATGTGCTGTACATGAACTTTCAAAAGCGGTTTGGTAAAGTACCTCATAATTGGCATGACAGCAAATGGTGATGCCGTTCAATCAAAAATTACCATGGCAGCATGGATTTTCAACTTTCATTCAGGCTGTGGGTGTTATTGGCTAGACCAGTTTTTTTATTTCCCATTTGTAGTTGTGCTTGAGAAGTTGGCGGTGAACTGCTGCAGTCCATGTCGGATAGATGCTCTCACAGTGCCATTAGGAAAGGAGAGCCAGGATTTTTACCCAGCATACCTAAAGGAATGGATGTATTTCCAAGTCAGGATGGAGAGTGGCTTGGAGAAGAACTTCCAGGTGGTGGTGTTCCCATGTTTCTGCTGCCTTTGTTCTTTTAGATCATGAAGGTCACAGATTTAGAAGTTGATTTTAAAAGACCCTTGGTGAATTATTGCAGTGAATCTTATCGATGATTCTTACTGTTGCCATTGTATGTCAGTGATGGAGGGAGCAAAATGGAGGATGGGGTTTATGGCTTTAAGTTATTGACGTGTGTGGAGGTTGTAAAATGCTTAGACAATGAATTGCTGTTCTTCCCACTTATGTTGAGCCATCCTGATCTATTCTTCATTGCCACTTTGCTGGTTTTTATGACCACTCAAGGATTTTTATGTTTTTTTCTTTTCTTTGTGCCAGCTCACAAATTGCCCAATTTATTTACTCCAGCTTCCCAGCATGTCCTACGGGTAAAGAAACTCTGAATCTTGCACTTCCTCATCGCATGCTTTGACAACGAAGTGTCTTTCCTATATTTCACTTTGCACCAGGGTGGAGTAGGGTGCCCAGGTGCAGGTTCGTCCCTATGAGTGGTGTCCAAGTAAGAATGAATGCTTGCAGCTGAAACAAGACTCGGAGGAAGCATTGGAATGAGATGGAGAACTACATTAGTTTAAGCCAGAGGGAATCTGAGAGCAGCCCCTTTGTCTGGAGGCAGTGCTTCCTGGAAACAAATTGACTGTGTTAGCAGATCTGTTCTTCTAGTTGACTTGAGTTTCTGGCCTGAGATTAGTTGTGCCAATATGAAGTGCCCCCAGGTCACAGCATTTGAGAGTGAATGTTTTGTAAATTCTGCCCCAGTCTGAAGTGGTGTTTTGAAAACATAATTCCTGCCTGAGCCAAGATTGTTATCCCTATGAGTTTCTGAAAACTGCTAGCCTCTGAAACCAAGTGAGTAAATTCCTCTGGGCATAGCAGCTATTTATTGTGTCTGTGTGGCGGAGGCAATGGCCTAGTGTATTATCACTGGAATGTTAATCCGGAGATCCAGATAATATTCTGGGGACCTGGGTTCAAATCTCATCATGGCAGATGGTGGAATTTGAATTCAATAGAAAAAAAATCTGGAATTAGGAGTCTAATGATGACACAGAATTGATAGCCAGGAATACCCATCTGGTTCACTAATGTCCTTGAAGGAAGAAAATTGCCATCCTTACCTGGTCTGGCCGACATGTGATTCCAGACCTGCAACAATGTGATTGATTCTTAACTGCCCTCTGGGTAATTAGAGATGGACATTAAATGCTGGCATAACCAGTGAGGCCCACATCCCCTGAATGAATTTTTTAAAAAACATGCAAACTGAGGTACCGACTGGGTAGTGGTTGTTCTGCATCGAAGGGGACCCACAACTCCCACCTGTACTGAAGGTGTATGCGAATCTGGTCCCACTCCAAAGTGGTTGATTTTGAAGTAGCCTTGCAGGACCTCTAATGTATCACATACTATCAGCAGTTTAAAGGGAGCGCTCGTTGCAACCTTTGAAAAGCAATGAATGCTAATGATGTCCATGCACTGAGAATAACTTCAAGTGTGTAGTGTTGGGCTTTATTACTTTTGTCATCTCCTCCATTGTACTCCATGGGGCAGCACGGTGGCTCAGTGGTTGGTATTGCTGCCTCAAAGCGCCAGAGTCCTGGGTTTGGTTCCACTCTTAGGCGATTGTCTCTGTGGAGTTTGCACATTCTCCCTGTGTCTGTGTGGGTTTGCCCTGGGTACTCTGGCTTCCTCCTACAGTCCAAAGATGTGCAGGTTAGGTGGATTGGCCATGCTAAGTGGCCTATAGTATCCAGGGAAGTGCAGGCTAGGTAGATTAGCCGTGGGAAATGCAGGGTTGTAGGGTAGGGGGTGGGTCTGGGTGGGATGCTCTTTGGAGGGTCAGTAAGGACTTGATGGACTGAATGCCCTGTTTCCACTGTAGGGATTCTGTGATTCTATGATTCTCTGTATTTGTCCTTTCTCTCTGTCTGTTTTTCTGTTGTACAATCTTGAGAATTTCCCAAACTATATAAGGGGACGTATTGGCGAAGTAGTAATGCCACTGGACTAACAATCAAGAGCCCCAGACCAGTGTTCTGAGAACATGGGTTCAAATCGCATGGCAGATTGTGAAATTTGAATTCGATTTAAAAAAGAAACGGACTAAACGGACTGATCAGTTCGCAACAAACAACTGCACCTCCCAGTCGCGAACCATTTCAACTCCCCCTCCCATTCCTCAGATGACATGTCCATCCTGGGCCTCCTGCAATGCCACAGTGATGCCACCCGAAGGCTGCAGGAACAGCAAATCATATTCAGCCTGGGAACCCTGCAGCCCAATGGCATCAATGTGGATTTCACAAGCTTCAAGATCTCCCCTCCCCCAACCGCATCCCAAAACCAGCCCAGCTCATCTCCACCTCCCTAACCTGTTTTTCCTCTCACCCCAAGCCACACCCCCATTTCTGATGAAGGGTTTAGGCCCGAAACGTCAAGTTTTCCTGCTCCTATGATGCTGCTTGACCTGCTGTGTTCATCCAGCCCCATGCTTGTTATCTCAGATAAACCGTGTCTGTTTTCTTAATGATCGACCAAGTATCCTGATCCCCCAGTGGAATTGGTTGGGTTCTAGGATAGCGTGATGTGATGAAAGGAAGCTTCACTTGCTAAACCTGTGTCACATGGACCTCAGTGGGTAAGACATTCATCTCTGAGTCAGAGTCACAGGTTCAAGCCCTGCCCTTCAGTCTGCATCTTGTAGCGTAGGCTGATACTCTGAGGCAGTATTGAGGAGCAGTGCACTGCCATGTGTCATATGAGACATTTTGCAGGTAAAGGGTACAGAAAGATTCAAAATCTGTGGAGTGATATTAATGGCTGGCTTGAACTATCCTAAAATAAGTCTTGATCATAATAGTGTAAAGGTCGAAAAGGAGGAATCATTCCTGAAATGTGTTCAAGAGAAATTTCTTGATCTGAAATATGGCCCTGCCTGCTCCTCAGCCAAACGTGAACAATCTCATGGCCATTATTTTGAAGAAGACATTTTCTGACATAAGATGCTTTTTGCCTTGCACTCACCAAGATATTTGCAAAAAATCCAATTGGAAGTGCTTCATCAAATGTGTCTTTTTTTTTCCTGCAATACTTAAATCCTGTATGAACATGTGACTACTTTGAAGAAGGTTCAGGAATGGAGGGGAGGGAAGGAAGGTAAAGAGTAATTCTGTAATGGGAGAAATCAGACAGTGGGTATATTAAACCAGACAAGGACAGATTTAGAGCGCGTGCAGGTAAGTGAACAGATCATGATGAATGAGGTTGGTGAACTGCAAATAAAAGTAGCAACATGGGAATGTGGTTTCCTGGCAGTGATGAAGATCTGACCAGGGAAGAAATAGGCACTTAATACTTCCAGCTGCAGTATGTTCAGGAAAGACCAATAAAGATCTTCAAAACATTTGTGTTCAGATTAATGTTCTTAACAAAGGAAGCTCAAGGTGGTGATATAGATCACGGATACTGTATGAGTGACAATGATTTTGAAGCTTGTTAGAAATAAGCCACAATAGAGGAACGTTTGACTGCTGTGTTTGTGTTATTGTTGGGAAGGAAATAGAGGAGCAGATTTGCAGACAATCTGTCGAGAAATCCAAAACAACTGAGTATTGATGACTGGGACCTTGATTTACCCAAATACAGACTGGGATAATAATGATGTAAAGGGAAAATAAGGAGAGAAATCACCGCGATGCGGAAGCAGAGAAATATTTGCAGCCTAGAAGGATTCCACTCATCCCATCAAGACCATGCTGGCTGGGCAAGACTTCTGCAGTCTAATCCCGCCTTCTAGTTCTAATCTGTCAGATACAGTGTTTCAAGTGCAAATCTGATTTTATTTTGGTGTATCTACCACCCTTTCGGGCAGCAAGTTCCAGGTTCTCACCAGCCTTGCAATCAAAAATTAAAACCGAAAATGATGCAAATTTTCAGCTTGGGCAACTTCTGAGGTGAGAGAAACGGAGTTAAATTTTATAAAAACTGCAATAAAAATAAGAATAGGAGTAGGCCATGTAGCCCTCTAACCCTGCTCCTCATTCAATCTGGTTCCGTATAACCTTGTACCTCCACAGTCATCACCTCCCTGTATCTTCATATCCCTTCATCCACTCAGGGTCGCAACAGATTCAGAGCAAGCATGGAACACAAAAGATGATCACAAAATTAGAGAGGAAGTCCTGTGATAGGGTGGAAGGCAGAAAAGAGTCACTGACAAAATGGATGATGATGCTAAACAAAAGGAGATAGTTATGATAAAAATAAAGTACAAAAAACAAGGCTGGAGAACGTAAGAACTTAAAAATGAAGGGAAGGTGTAGACAGTTCAGCCCCTTGAGCCTATTCTGCCACTTATTCTAATCATGTTTGATCTAATCTCAGTCTCAACTCCATTTTCCTGCCTGCCCTCCATAACTCTTCAACCCATTACTATTTAAAAATCTGTCTATCTCAGCCTTTAATTTACTTTATGGCTCAGCATCCACCACACTGTGGGCTAATGAATTCCACAGATCCATAAACATTTGAGAGAAGTCATTTCTTCTTATCTCTGCTTTGAACCTGCTACGCCTTATCCTAAAGCTAAGACCTCTCAGTCTAGATTGCCCTACCAGAGGAAACATCCTCTCAATGTCTACTTTGTCCGTCCCTTTTAGCATGTTATGTACCTCAATTAGATTTCCTCTTATTGTTCTAAACTCCAAAACTCATATTATAGGCCTAAACTGCTCAATCTCTCTTCCTAAATCAAATCCGTCATCTTCAGAATCAATCTAGTGAATCTCCTCTGAACTGTCTCCAGTTAACTACATCCCTCCTCATGTAGGGGGAACCAAAACTGTACACAGTAATCCAGGTGCTGTCTCACTAATGCCTTGTATAGTTGCAGCAATACTTCCCTGTTTTGATACTCTTCCTTTAGCACTCAATGCCAGCGTTCCATTTGCCTTTCTTACTACCTGCTGTTCCTGAAGACTAATTTTCTATGATTATGACTCCATGCATGAGTTCAGACAGATACCTTCTGAGATTTCTCTACAGTTAAGTGCTAAGTTGCCTGTATTGCTCCAACTAAAATGGACAGCTTCAGACTTATCCATTAAACTCATCTGCTAAATTTTGGCTCATTTATCTAACCTATCCATATCCGTTTATAAATTTCTCGTTTCATTGAAACTTACTTTCCCTCCTATTTTCTTGTTATCTGCAAATTTGGCAACAGTGCCTACTATCTCTGCATCCATGTCATTAATGCCAATTGTAAGTCGTTGGGACCTGAGGACCAAACCCTGTAACGCGCCAGTAGTTACGTCTTGCTAACCAGAGAAAGATGCATTTACCCTGCCCCCTTGCTTTCTCTTTAGCCATTCCTCTTTCCAAGCTAATAAATTACCCCTAATGCCATGTGATTTTACCTTGTGTATTAACGTTTTGTGTGGCACCTGCATTCTGGAAGCCCAGATATAGTGCATCTACAGGATCCCCGTTATACACCTTGCTTGTGACATCTTCAAAGAACTCTAGCAAGTCAGTCACACATGATTTACTCTTCCTAAACCTGTTTTGCCTTTTCAAATGCTTTGATCTTACTTCCTGAGTAATGGATTCTAACAATTTCCCAGTGACCAATGTTAGACTGTCTGGCCTATCGGTTCCTACTTTGTCTCCCTCCTTTTTTGAATAAAGGTGAGAAAGGTAATTGGGGAGAAACAGATCACCCTATAGTTGCAGATTGAAAAGAACCAAATGGGAGGTTATTAAACTGTGTTAGAACCCTCGCTGATTTTGCATTATTTTTGTTCTTTCAGTTTTGAATTGTGAGTTAGAAATGACTGACAGAATTTTGGACAGCTGGTGTTGGAAGGAAAATAACAAACCAAACAAGCTTCGTTTGTAAGACCAGGCCTGGAGGCTAATAGCAGGCTGAGCCTTAATTTAGAAAGTTCTAAAAGACTGAAGAGCATTGTGTTTAAACAGACAGCAGAAGTTGGCTTTAATGAGGTCAGTAAAAGATTGGTGGAGGGCTGTTGTAGGTTGCAACGGGACATTGACAGGACGCAGAGCCGGGCAAAGAAGTGGCAGATGGAATTCAATTCAGAGAAGTGTGAAGTGATTCATTTTGGAAGGTCAAATTTGAAAGCTGAATACAGTGTTAATGGCAGGATTCTCAACAGTGTGGAGGAACAAAGGGATCTTGGGGTCCACGTCCATAGATCCCTCAAAGTTGCACCCCAAGTTGATAGGGTTATAAAGAAGGTGTATGGTGTGTTGGCTTTCATTGACAGGGGAATTGACTTTAAGAGCCATGAGGTAATGCTGCAGCTCTATAAAACTCTGGTTAGAGCACACTTGGAATATTATGTTCAGTTCTGGTCACCTCATTATAGGAAAGATGTGGATGCTTTAGAGAGGGTGCACAGGAGATTTACCAGGATGCTACCTGGACTGAAGGACAGGTCTTATGAGGAAGGATTGAGGGAGCTGGGGCTTTCCTCATTGGAGCGAAAGAGGATGAGAGGTGACTTGATAGAGGTGTACAAGGTAATGTGAGACATTGACAGAGTGGACAGCCAGAGACTTTTTCCCAGAGCAGAAATGACTATTACAAAGGGGCATAATTTTAAGGCGATTGTAGGAAGGTATAGGGCAGATATCAGAGGTAGGTTCTTCACACAGAGAGTGGTGGGCGTGTGGAATGCGCTCCCGGCAGTAGTAGTGGAGTCAGATACTTGAGAGACTTTTAAGCAACTCTTGTATAGGCACATGGAGGATAGTAAAATGTAGGGTATGCAGGGGAGGTTGATCTTAGTAAGATAATAGGTCAGCACAACATCGTGGGCTGAAGGGTCTGTACTACTCTATGTTCTATGTTCTATCCCTCATCAGCCAGGGATCCCTCAACCTGCCAGCTTTTCCCTTCACCTTCACAGGGACATACAGTCCCTGGACTCTTGATATCACACTTTTAAAAGCCTCCCCATTTGCCAGCTAACAAGCATGGGGCTGGATGAACACAGCAGGTCAAGCAGCATCATAGGAGCAGGAAAACTTGACGTTTCGGGCCTAAACCCTTCATCAGAAAATGATG
>JAHRHZ010000053.1:26708891-26726980 GCA_024137785.1 Ginglymostoma cirratum
CATCATTTTCTGATGAAGGGTTTAGGCCCGAAACGTCAAGTTTTCCTGCTCCTATGATGCTGCTTGACCTGCTGTGTTCATCCAGCCCCATGCTTGTTATCAGGCATAGGTTTTAGGTGAGAGGAGAAAGGTTTAAGAAGGTCCTGAGGAGCAACTTCTTTGCACAGTGAGTGGTGCATATATGGAATGGGCTGCCAGAGAAAATGGTTGAGGCAGGTACAGTAGCAATATTCGAAAATCATTTGGATAGGTACATGGATGGGAAGGGTCTAGTGGGATATGGACCAAATGCGGGCAATTGGAACTAGCTGAGTGGGCAGCATGG
This sequence comes from Ginglymostoma cirratum, assembly GCA_024137785.1. NCBI lineage: Eukaryota > Metazoa > Chordata > Chondrichthyes > Orectolobiformes > Ginglymostomatidae > Ginglymostoma > Ginglymostoma cirratum. The sequence goes on from JAHRHZ010000053.1 coordinate 26,709,217, forward strand.
ACAAGTTTGGGCCAAAGGGCTGTATTACTGTATGACTGTATTAGCTGTATTTCCATGCTGTATTACTGTATGACTGTAGTCTAAAAGAAGGACTGAGAAAAGAAATAAAAGGAACAAATGGTGTGAGTGAGTATATTTAGTGGATTAAAGAACCCAAAGGCCTTAATCAACATATAAATCAAAAAGAAGTGATTGAATGGAAGGATGAGATGCAGTGGGGACTAAAAACGATGATCTTGTAGAAGTATCACTGAAGCACTGAACAAATTCTTTGCATCTGTGTTCAGTCAAGAAAGAGGTCACCATGTCAGTGGAGAAGTTTGATCAAACAAAAATAAACAGCAACAAACTTTATTTATGAAGATTGAGCCCTTAACATAATAGTGAAAGAACTTTGAAAGTCAGCGATGCTGACTTAAACAGTCCAGCCACAGTTGCTGGAGAAAGAAGAGTGTAAGTTTTGCAGATTTTGGCCACAACCTTCCGATCTTTCCTGGAAAAGGAGTTGTGTCAGAGGACCAAGGGTTGAAAATGTTATACTCCTTCAAAATGGGAGGGGCTTAATTCTGGCAGGGACAAACCAATCAGCCTAAGGTTATTTATGAGGGAAAATTTTCAAGACAATAATCTAGGATAAAATAACTTAGCACTTGCCAAAGTACAGGTTAATAATAAATAAAAGCATGATTTCTGAAAGGCATATTGTATTTGGCTAGCTTCATGAAATAAGGAACAAGGGAGGATTAATATTGTAAACAAAAACCAAAAGAACTGTGGATGCTGTAAATCGGGAACAAAAACAGCAGTTGCTGGAAAAGCTCAGCAAGTCTGGCAGCATCTATGAAGACAAATCAGTTAACATTTCGGGTCTGGTGACCCTTCCTTGGACCCTGCATCTTCTGTTATTATTGTAAATATTAACTTTCAAAATGCCACTTCATAGACTTGCAAAATCAGGTTAATTAGGAGTGGCAATTAATGCTTGCAATGTGTATGCCATGAGCAAGAAACATTAAAGCCCATCGCAATGAAGGGACAATTGCTGTATGGATATAAAATTAGCTACATGGCACAAAACAGAGACCAGTTGTGTTCAGAGTTGAACAAAATCTGTGGTTTTCCCCAGGAATCAGTTCTGTGTAATTTTCTTTAATGTATGATCTGGATTTGATGTAGAACACATTTCCAAATTTGCTGATGATTTGCTGAACTCTGAAATGTAATAAGCAATGAGGATAGTAATGGACTTAAGAGATAGGAGCAGAAATTAGGCCATTCGGCCCATCGAGTCTGCTCCACCTTTTAATCATGGCTGATAAGTTCCTCAACCCCATTCCCCTGCTTTCTCCCCGTAACCCTTGATCCCCTTGATAATCAAGAACCTATCTAAGTCTTAAATATACTTAATGACCTGGCCTCCACAGCCTTCTGTGACAGTGAATTCCATAGATTCACCACACTCTGGATGAAGAAGTTCCTCCTTATCTCTGTTCTAAACGGTCTTCTCATTACTCTAAGGCTGTGCCCTCGGGTCCTAGACTCTCCTATCAATGGAAGCATCTTCCCAACATCCATTTTGGAGAGGCCATTCAGTATTCTGAAAGTTTCAATTAGATCCCCCCTCATCCTTCTAAACTCCAGTGAGTATAGTCCCAGAGTCCTCAAACATTCCTCATACGTTAAGCTTTCCATTCCTGGGACCATTCTTGTGAACCTCCTCTGAACACGCTCTGGGTCCAGTATGTCCTTCCTGAGATATGGGGCCCAAAACGGCGCACAAAATGTGGCCTGACCAGAGCCTTATAAAGCCTCAGTAGGACATCCCTGCTTTTATATTCAAGTCCTCTTAAAATAAATGCCAACATTGCATTTGCCTTTCTGACTACTGACTCAACCTGCAAGTTTACCTTGAGAGAATCCTGGACTAGAACTCCCAAGTCTCTTTGCACTTCAGACTTCTGGATTTTCTCCCCTATTTAGAAAATAGTCCATGCTTTTATTCTTCTTACCAAAGTGCATGACCTCACACTTTCCCACGTACTCCATCTGCCACTTCTTTGTCCAATCTCCTAACATGTCCAAATCCTTCTGAAGCCTCCCCACCTCCTCAATACTACCTGTCCCTCCACCTATCTTTATATCTTCTGCAAACTTAGCCAGAATGCCCACAGTTCCTTCATCGAGATCATTAATGTATAAAGTGAAAAGTTGTGGTCCCAGCCTGACCCTTGCGGAACACCACTTGTCAACAGCTGCCATCCTGAGAAAGATCCCTCTGTCCCCACACTCTGCTTTCTGCCAGACAGCCAATCTTCTATCCATGCTAGCACCTTGCCTCCAACACTGTGGGCCCTTACCTTACTCAGCAACCTCCTGTGTGGCACCTTATCAGAGGTCTTCTTGAAGTCCAGGTAAATAACATCCATTGGCTCTCCTTGGTCTACCCTGCTCGTTACTTCCTCAAAGACTTCAGGAATAAAAAGTTACAGCTAGCAATTAGGGAGTCAAATGGTATGCTGGCCTTAATTAGAAGAGGATTGGAGGAGGAGAAGAAAGCGAAATCCTCAGGCCTTTTATGCTATCACACTGGAAAACTCTTAAATTTTGGCCTCCATACTTGAGGAGAGATAGACTAGAATAGAATCCCTACAGTGTGGAAACAGGCCCTTCGACCCAACACATTATTTGTGTCGCATGGAAGGCTGTTATTGAAAGATGTCATCTATTTGCAGACTGAGTGCACCCAGAGAGGAATGCAGGGAACAAGTCACAGCTGTTTACCATTTTGTAGATCTCATTAAGCCATTCTGCAAGTCAGCAGAGCAGGACTCCACAGGATTATGGAGAGAACCGACCATCCATCAAAGCTCCTTCGTCTCATCTGCAACAATGTACAGTACTCTGCGCACTTTGATGGTTACATTTCCAACAATTTCAAATTGAAGAACATAGTCAATTAGGGGCTGAGTTTTTACCACTCCTGTTTAGCATTTTCTTGCTGCTGATCTTTGTCTACCCTGCAGAAGTGGAAGGAGTCTATTTGTAGAGCATATGAGTCCATAAGACCATTCTTAATTAGGCCATTCAGCCAATCAGATCTGCTCCACTATTTGATCGTGGTTGATATGTTCCTCAGTCTCATTCTTATGCCTTCTCCTCATAACCCTTGATCCTCTTACCAATCAAGAACCTATCTAACTCTGTCTTAAAGACGCACCGTAACTTGACCTTCACAGCCCTCTGGCAGTGAGTTCCACAGATTCACCACCCTCTGGCTGAATAAATTCCTGCTCGTCTCAGTTCTAGCGAGCAGTCCCTTCATTCTGAGGCTGTGACCTTAGATCCTGGTCTCTTGTACTGGTGAAAGCATCTTCATCATGTTAACTCTATCCAGGCCTCTCAGTATTCTGTAAGTTTCAATCAGGTTCCACCTCATCCTTCTATATCGCTTCTTGATATTGATTCAGTTTCATTTCTTACTAACAAGGCATCCCCACACTCCCCACTTCCAATCTTCTTGTTCTTTCGATAGGGCATGTATCCTTGGATATTTAATTACCAGCTCTGATCACCATGTAGCCATGGCTCTGTGATATCACCAACATCATATCTGCGAATTTCAATCTGCACTACAAGCTCACTTATCTTGTATTGTGTACTGTGTGCACTTAAGTTTGATGCCCTCAGTCTTGTGTTGACTATCCCCCTTCTCATAGTTGTTCCATCATCTGCTGTGGCTAAAGTTAAATTTCTGACCCTTTCCATTCTGTATCCTATTACTTGTTCTGGAAACTTTAATAACCTCAGCTGGACAACGCCCCTCCCAAAATATCAGGGATAAGAGATTTCGGTTAGGTGGGGAAGAAGCTATGACTGTGCTCTGAGAAGATTATGGAGGTTTGAATGAGGTGCTGTAAATTATGACGCTTTCAATTATTTTGATATGAGGAGAAATTGTTTATCAAGATTCCTGCTACTGAAATTCCCATGGATAGACTGAAGATAATTGGCAAAATAACTGGGTGGAACATGAAGAAAAACAATTTGATAGAATGAGGTATGTTCTAAAATATAGTGCTTGAATGGGCAATAGAAGTGGGTTCAAGAGAAAATTTCAAAAGACAATTGGATAAATGAAGAAAAATTTGTTGGACTCAAAGGAAAATGCAGGAGTGACTCTAATTGGATTGCTATTTCAGAGAACCCATACAGGTATGATGTGCTGAATGGTCTACTCCTACGCTATATTGTTTGATTAAGAATAGACAGATTCTTCCCAATGACCTGAGTACTATTTATCCTCCAACCAAAACCACTAAAACAAATCATCTGGTTATTCTCATATTGCTCTTTGTGGGAGTTCACGGGGCACAAATTGACTGCTGTGTTTCCGGCGACAGTGGCTCGCCAACACTTTCTTCAGTATAATTAGGGATGAAAAGTAAGTATTGGCCTTACCAAGATGCCCACATCCTGAATGACTAAAATGATAAAATGATCAGAAGAAATTCATTGGCTGTGAAACCCTTTGTGACATGCTGAATGGATCAATATAAAAGCGCGAGCATTTTCTTTATCATTTCCTTGTGTGATGATTTCTTTTCTTGTTGCAATTCTTTTTAGTAGAACTCCGAGATTAGGGCCAATTCTGCATCTTACTTTGTTCATTGCTGTCCCTATAGTGACCAGATATTTGTCTGTGACTGTGTGGGCGCATGTTGAGCTGTATATTTGTGGGCCTCTGGCTGAGCTGTGTCTGCGTATGTTGGACTATTTGTGTTAATCTGTGTGTGGGATCTGTTTGTATGTCTGTCTGTTTTGGCCTCTGCTGATCTGCTTGTGTCTGTCTTGGTTTGTGTGTCTGTGTTGAGCTATTTGTGTGACTGTCTGCGTATGTGTTTACTCCTCTCTCTGTGTCTGTGTGTGTGTGTGTGTGTGTGTGTGTGTGTGTGTGTGTGTGTGTGGTGGCGAGTATTAGTCACAACCTCTGAATCATCAGCCTGTGAGCTGAATTGTCAACACAAGCTTGTTCCTCTAAGGCAGGGGATGACGGCACTTATTCTGCTTTCTGGAAGATTTTGATTTCACTCGTTTATTTACAAAGCTGTTCTGTGCGACTGGATTTCTGAAGATCAGGCTGAACCTTTCCTAATGTGCACAACTGGATCTATTTACCGATTTGGTAAGGAGTAAACCTCCTGTGGACTGAATGTCTCAGGTATCTGTCTTTTACTTGGGGTTTTAACAATTACTCTCTTCCTTTGCATGTTCCCATGGTACTAGACCGAAACGTGAGATACCAAAACCATTCTCACAAACTGAGAAGACTGGGAGGATGTTTTGGAGAGTGTTTAAGTACAACTGGTTTTAACATGGTCTTTCTTTAATCACTCCTTCCTGTGGTTAGGGAGTTAGTGGTGAGGGGACATCAGCTGGAGAAAGTGAGTAGTGAGGAGGAATTGCTTCACTGTTATTGGACTATGAAATTCTTTGTCACTAGAACTATCGGGGAAAGAATGCTCATCCTTTAAGGAAAAGGGTTTCATTTGCAATTTCTGCAAATTTGCATTTGCAATAGGATAAGGGGTAGATAGTCCAGCCCGTAGGCTTCATTTGCATTGGTTTAGCTGTGATGGGCTGTGCTGAAGTTCTAGTTCATGTAGCCTGTCAGAGTGTGGGATGGTTATGGCAGTAGAACCTGGCTCTTCTATCCAGTAGGCCAGTTGTCTTGAGGCTAATAGTAGCCTTAACTGTTATTCGACAATTGAATTAACTCAAGATTTGCTGTTCTCACTCACTCCTCTTCCCTCTGCTCTGCTTACCTGCCTCATCGACCACAGCCCCCCTGCAGCAACCCACCCATTCTCTGGCTGCCATTCCCCCTCCACTGCAGCTCACGGCTCCTTCCTCTGCTGGTCCACTGATCCTATAGACTTCTGCTTTTCCCCCTTGTTCACTCCCTCGAAATGCCCACTCTCTCTCACTTTGTCTCTCTGTCGGGCCCACCCCTTCCTGACCTGTTGGCTGTTGGTCATCCTCTCCTGCATCCCCTGTATTTCTCCCTTCCTTTTAGACGAGCTCCCCTCCCTGCTTGCCTGAACTGAATTGGTTGTTGTGTTGGCAGATGTAGTTGGCGCTTTACGTACATGCTGTGACCACATTGCAAATGAACTGGTGTTGATTGAAAGGGGAATGTTGGCTTGGAAACTGGGAAGAAAATATGCCCCACGATCTTTAACATACAACCAACTGGGCAAAGCCTGAACAGTGACCAATTTGATGTGCATAATTGCCCATGACTGCACCTGAGAATCAGTTTAGATTGTGGTTTTAGGGCAGTCACTTCATCCCCTTCACTAGGAGAATGTCAATGGGTGTCAAGGAAACCATTTTTAAGTTATGCACAGAGAATGTTGGTGATGCAGTGAATGCTGGACTTAATTGTTGGGCTGAAACTTGCTGACCTTCCTGAAGTAACCTGGCATGACCATGTGACCGATAAGATTTACACTGGCTCTTCTGGCCGTCTTTTTTAAAGCTATAAAGAACAAAAAAAACATAAGCACCAAACTAGTTCACTCTGTTTATTGTTGAGTTGGTGACCGGTCAGTATGACATCAGGATATGAAAAAGTAATGGGGGGGGAGTTGTTAATTGGTTCCATGATGATGTAAGCATGTGACTGACAAACATTTGTGTAACTCTTTTCACCATCACGGTGTTCCAATGTGCAATTTTGCCAGTGGGTTATGTTTGAAGTGTTGTACTGGAGACAAAGTAGCCTTGAATTTTGCAAAACTAATTGATCTAGATTTTGCAGCCTTGTGTCAAAGGAGAAGAATATTACTGATCCTCTTCAAAATAGTACTGAGTAAACTTGTGCATTCATCTCAGATGAAAGATGGCCCGTTGTATGTATGTGGGCTCACGAAACAAAATTCCCATTAAGCGCCATTTTTTTTTGCCTTCTCCCCATAACCTTGTGTGTTCTTCCATTTCAAATAACCTTGCAGTGCAGTGGTCATGTTCTTTGCCTTATTACTTCAATGTTTGTTCGTTACTACTTTGTTCATGATCCCATCATCAGTGACACCAGTTTCTCCCAATCTACTCAGCTTGGGCTGAGGTTATTTCTTTAATTTATTCAGGGTGAGCAAATAGTCAGTCTGTATGTGTATCTCAGAGGCACACAGTATAGGATTGGGATCATAGAATCCCTACAGTGTGAAAGCAGGCCATTTGGCCCATTGAGTCCACACCAACTCTCCAAAGAGCATCCCCCCCCCCCCAACCCTGTCCCTGTAACCCTGTGTTTCCCATGGTTAATCCACATGATCTGCACATCTTTAGACACTATGGGCAATTTAGCATGGCCAATCCACCTAAGCTGCACCTCTTTGGACTGTGGGAGGAAACCGGAGCATCCAGAGGAAACTCATGCAAACACTGTACAGACTTGGCCGCCCAAGGGTGGAATCGAACCCGGGACTCTGGTGCTGTGAGGGAACAGTGCTAACCACTGAGTCACCGTGCCAGCTTCAGTTCACGTGCAATTGTCATTTCCTTTCTCTGAAGGGCACCAGTGATCCAGCAATGATTTTTAAAACACAGCAACAGGTTTTTGATCACTTTTTCTGTGCAGGCCAGTGAATTACCAGATTTATTTAAATCAGTTTTATAATCTTGTTTTTGTGGAAAGTGGGTTTTGTTGGCTAGAACTGTTGCTCAACCCGTAATTGTCTTGAGGTGCTTTTCAAATTACCAATTGTGTATTGTTTAGACTGGTTTTCAAATTGCCAGACTGTCCGAGCTAAAGTCCAGGTCTGCAGATATTCTTGCCGTGTGTGAGTTCACCGTGTGCAGGGACTGCAGACTTTGACTAATCTTGCTGCAGTGTAATCATGTAATTGTGTATGACTCACTTTTTTTTGTTTTACTAATGTCACCGGCACAGGAATCATCACCTCTCTTCTCCTTCGGACATGTCATACTCTTCTGCCAAAGTGAGCAAATATTGATCACCAAGCCAGTAATACAAGTTCTGGAATCTGCACAGTAAACTTCCTTTCTCCGACTCGTGCAGTTTCTTAAAGCGAAATTTCCCGCTGCCTTGGAGTGATTTGCGTGTGCCCCGCAGAATGTTATAGCTGAAATGAAAGCTTGGAGGCAAGAACACTCAAGATTGTGTAAGGGTGGGCGTCTCATTCTGAAAGATATTCAATGTTTATACTGTTGTGCAGCACCCAAAATAATCTGCTTTCATCACCTCCTTCAACTGTGTCTCCAGCATGTACTGTCTACCACAGCAGTTTTTCCAAGGTCACTGTAATAGCTCTCACCATAACCACAGCTAAGAAGCTCCCAAGCAATGTGACCTGGGAGCGCCACCACCTGCAAGTTTCTGTTCATGCCACTCATTATCCTGACCTCCAGAAGTGAAGTGAGAATGACAGCCCTTGACATCAAGGCTGTACTCAACAGTGTCACCAAGGACCCCTAGCAAAACTGCAATAAATGGATATCAGGGTCAAACCCTCTGCTGGTTGGAGTCATACCTGGCACATAGGAAGATGGTTGTGGTTGTTATAGGTTAGTCATCTCAGCTCCAGGACTTCTCTGCAGGAGTTCCACAGGGGAGTGTCCTCATCCCAACCATCTTCAGCTGCTTCATCAATGATCCACCCTCTGTCATAGGGTCAGAAGTGGGGATGTTCGCCTATGATTGCACAATGTTCAGCACCATTTGCAACTCCTCAGATACTGAAGCAGTCCATGTTCAAAGAACAACAACAAAGAGCAAAGAAAATTACAGCACCGGATCAGGCCCTTTGGCCCTCCAAGCCTGTGCTGATCCAGATCCTCCATCTAAACCTGTTGCCTATTTTCCAAGGATCTATATCCCTCTGCTCCCTGCCCATTCATGTATCTGTCTAGGTACATCTTAAATGATGCTATCGTGACTGCCTCTACCACCACCGCTGGCAACGCATTCCAGGCACCCACCACCCTCTGCGTAAAGAACTTTCCATGCATATCTCCCTTAAACTTTTCCCCTCTCACCTTGAATTCGTGACCCCTAGTAATACTCTACAATACAATAAAAATTGTACAAGACTTTGGTTCGGCCGCATTTAGAATACTGTGTACAGTTCTGGTCGCCACATTACCAAAAGGATGTGGAAGCTTTGGAGAGGGTACAGAGAAGGTTTACGAGGATGTTGCCTGGTATGGAAGGTGCTAGCTATGAAGAGAGGTTGAGTAGGTTAGGATTGTTTTCATTAGAAAAAAGGAGATTGAGGGGGGACCTGATTGAGGTCTTCAAAATCATGAAGGGTATAGACAGGGTTGATTAGAGATAAGCTTTTTCCCAGGGTGAGGGATTCAATAACGAGGGGTCATGCGTTCAAGGTGAGAGGAGAAAAGTTTAAGGGGGATACACGCGGAAAGTACTTTACACAGAGGGTGGTAGGTGCCTGGAACGCGTTGCCAGCAGAGGTATTAGAGGCAGGCACGGTAGATTCATTTAAGGTGCGTCTGGACAGATGCATGAGTAGGTGGGGAGCAGAGGGATACAGATCCTTAGGAATTGGGCGATAGGTTTAGACAGTGGATTTGGATCGGCGCAGGCTTGGAGGGCCGAAGGGCCTGTTCCTGGGCTGTAAGTTTTCTTTGTTCTTTGTTCTTTGTACTCTGGGAAAAAGCTTCTTGCTATCCACCCTGTTTATGTCTCATGATTTTGTAGACCTCAATCAGGTACCCCCCTCAACCTCTGTCTTTCTAATGTAAATAATCCTAATCTACTCAATCTTTCTTCATAGCTAGCGCCCTCCATACGAGGCAACATCCTGGTGCCTCTGCACCCTCTCCAAAGCATCCACATCCTTTTGGTAATGTGACGACCAGAACTGTATGCAGTATTCCAAACGTGGTCGAACCAAAGTCCTGTACATCTGTAACATGACCTGCCATCTCTTGTACTCAATACCCCGTCCGATGAATGAAAGCATGCTGTATGCCTTCTTGACCACTCTATCGACCTGCGTGGCCACCGTCAGGATACAATGGACCTGAACACCCAGATCTCTCTGTGCATCAATTTTCCCCAGGGCTTTTCCATTTACCGTATAGTCTGCTCTTGAATTGGATCTTCCAAAATGCATCACCTCGCATTTGCCTGGATTGAACTCCATCTGCCAGTTCTCTGCCCCACTCTCCAATCTATCTATATTCTGCTGCATTCTCCGACAGCCCCCTTCACTATCTGCTACTCCACCAATCTTAGTATCATCTGCAAACTTACTAATCAGACCATCTATACCGTCCTTCAGATCATTTATGTATATCACAAACCACGGTGGTCCCAACACGGATCCCTGTGGAACACCACTGGCCACAGTTCTCCATTTTGAGAAACTCTCTTCCACTACAAATCTCTGTCTCCTGTTGCCCAGCTAGTTCTCTATCCATCTAGCTAGTACACCCTGGACCCCATGCGATTTCACTTTCTCCATCAGCCTACCATGGGGAACCTTATCAAAAGCCTTGCTGAAGTCCATGTATATGACATCTACAGTCCTTCCCTCATCTATCAACTTTGACACTTCCTCAAAGAATTCTATCAAGTTGGTAAGACATGAACCAATGCAATTCAAATGCAACAAGATCTGGACAATATCCAGGCTTGGACTGACAAGTGGCAAGTAACATTTGTGCCATGCAAAAGCCAGGCTGTGACCACCTCCAATAAGTGACAATCTAACCATTACCCCTTGACATTCAGTGGTGTTACCATCACTGAATCGCTTACTAGCAACATACAGGGGGTTACCATTGATTAGAAACTCAACTGGACTTGCCACATAAAGTGGCTACAAGAGCAAGTCAGAAATAAGAAATACTGCAATGAATAACTCACCTCCTGACTTCCCAAAGCCTGTCCACCGTCTACAAGGCACAAGTCTGGAGTGTGATGGAATGCTCCCCACCTGCCTGGATGGGTGTAGCCCCAGCAACACTAAAGAAGCTTCACACACCATTCAAGGCAAAGCAGCCATTTGATTGCACCACATCGACCATTGACGCTCAGTAGCAGCAGTGTGTACTATCTACAAGATGCACTGCAACAATTCACCAAAGATCCTTAGACGCTCCTTCCAAATCCACAAAGGCTTCCATTTAGAAGGACAAGGGCAGCAGGTACTTGAGAACAGTATCGCCTGCAAGTTCCATTCCAAGCCATTCATCATCCTGACTTGGAAATATATGGCCAGGTCAGAATCCTGGAATTTCCTCCCTTAAGGGCATTGTGGATCTACCTACAGCAGGTGGACTGCAGCACTTCAAAGACACAGCTCAAGACGACCTTCTTGAAGGGTACTAAATACTAGCCAACCAGTGAGGCCCATGTCCACGAGTGAATAAAAAAAATTTGGAAATATATTGCTGTTCCTTCAGTGTCACTGGATCAGAATCCTGGTACTCCCTCCCTAACAGCATTGCACATGTCCCTCCTTCACATAAACTGCAACATCACCATTTTCTCAAGAACGATCAGCTAGGCGATAAATTTTGGCTTTGTTCACATCCCGAGAAGGAAATGAAGCAAAGATTACCATCTACCTCAATTCCTGAGGGCTGCTGGGAACCTCAAGGGCATTAAGTATCAACCATGTATGACATTGGAACCATATGTCAGCCAGATCAGTTGGGAGTAGCATTTCCTTTCCTGAGGACATTAGTGACCCAGGATAAAGGGTAGGCCATTTAGGACTGATGAAAGAAGGAATTTCCTTACTCAGAAGGTGTTGAATTGTTGGAATTCTTCACCCCAGAACGCTGTGGAAGGACAATCATTGAACAGGTTTTTGGAGGCTAATGATATTAAGGAATTTGGAGATTGTGCAGGGATGTGGCAAGGAGTTCCAAAAACTTCCAAAAAGTCTCAACCTTCTGGGAGAAGAAATTCCTCCTCATCTCGGTTTTAAATTGGTGACTCTTAATTCCGAGACTATGCCTTCTTGTCCCTTGACTCTCCGATGAGGGGAAACATCCTCACAACATTTCCCTGTCAAATCCCCTTAAGAATCCGTTGGTCTAGAATGACAGGGTAGGCTTGAGAGCCTGATCAGCCTACCCCATTTTATGACGATCTGGAAGTTTTCATGAGGATATTTTCCAGTGCAAGGCCATAATTTACCTAATTATTCTATTCTGTTTTCTTGGAAGGATTTGAACCTGGCCCCTCTGTTGCTTGTTCCAGATCAAAACCAGGAGGCAATTCATGTAAACATTTTGTTGAACATTGCAAATATCAAAATCTGAGCATACTTGTTCATGGCCGAATAGTTAGTGTAGTAAGTTCAGCGAAGGCTTTTACCCCCCTGGCCTGTTTTTGACTCAACCCAATCTCAGGTGATTTCCATTAAGACCATAAGAAATAGGACTAGAAGTAGGCTTATCGGCCCGTCGAGTCTGTTTCACCGTTCAGTAGAATCATGGCTGATCAGACATTCCTCACGTCTACTTTCCTGCCCTTTCCCTGTAACCCTCGATTCCTGACTAATCAAAACCTATCTCAGCCTAAAGTATACACAAGGTCTCTGTCCCCACATCACTCTGTGGCAAAGAATTCCAAAGACTTTCAAACTTCTGGGAGAAGAAATTCCTACACATCTTAGTCTTAAATTGGTGTCTCTTAATTCTGAGACTGTGCCCCACGGTCCTTGACTCTCCCATGGTGGGGAAGCATCCTCTCAGCATTTCCCTGTCAAGGCCCTAAAGAATTCTTTGTTTCAATGAGATCACCTCGCATTCTTCTAAATGCCAGTGAGTAGAGTGCCAACCTGTTTAGCCTTTCCTTATAAGACAATCCTTTCATACCAGAGATCATCCAAGTGAACCTTCTCTGAACTGCCTCCAATGAAATGTCACCTTACCTTAAATAAGGGGGTCAAAACTGCTCACAGTACTCCAGATTTGGTCTCACCAGCATCTTTCACAGTTGCAGTAAGACTTCCCTACTCTGTTACTTCAATTCTGTTGAAACAAGGGCCGACATTTCATTAGTGTTCCTGATTACCTGCTGCACTTGTATGCTAGCTTCTTTGTTTAATGCACAAGTACTCCCAGGTCCCTTTATGTTGCAACTTTGTGCAATTTTTCTTCATTTAAATGACATTCTGTCCTTCTGTTCTCCTTTCCAAAATGTACAACTTCATATTTTCCCACATTATACTCCATTTGCTAACTTTTTGTCCACTTAATCTAACGATATGCCTCTCTAGGCTATTTTCGTAACTCGCCCTTCCACCTGTTTTTGTGTCATCTGCAAATTTGACTTCACTCATTTCCTTTCCTCCGAGTCATTAATATATTGTAAACAGTTGCGGCCTCAATGCTGATTCTTGCGGAATCCCACTGATCACAGGTCACCAACCTAAAAGAATCCCTTACGCCTGCAGCCCAAGGGAATCAATGTGGACTTCACAAGCTTCAAAATCTCCCCTCCCCCGACCGCATCCCAAAACCAGCCCAGTTTGTCCCCACCTCCCTAACCATTCCTCCCTCCTCAAGCCCCACCCCCATCTCCTACCCAGTAACCTCATCCCGCCTCCTTGACCTGTCCGTCCTCCCTGGACCGACCTATCCCTTCCCTAACTCCCCACCTACATTGACCTTTACTGGCTCCATCCCAGCCTCTTTGACCTGTCTGTCTCCTCTCCACCTATCTTCTCCTTTACCCATCTTCTATCTGCCTCCCTCATCTCCCTATTTATTTCAGAATCCCCTTCCCCTCCCCCATTTCTGAAGAAGGGTCTCGACCCGAAACGTCAGCTTTCCTGCTCCTCTGATGCTGCTTGACTTCTGTGTTCATCCAGCTCTACACCATGTTATCCCTTATTCCCATCATTGTTTCCTGCCCATTAGCCAATTTTGTATCCATGCCAACATCCCACCTCCAACACCATGAGCTTTTGTTTTATGACTTTACCTTTTGAAAATCCAAATATAAACAATCTACTGGTTCCCCTGCCAAAGGCACATATATGGAGTTAGGCTGCAGATCAGCCGTGCTATCATTGAATGGGAGAACCGGCTTCAGGATTGAATGGCCTACTCCTGTTCCTGTGTTGCTCTATCCATTCTGTGTGAGACCCCTTGAGAAACTTTAATACGTTAGAGACAGACACAATTTTCCTTTCATGAAGCCATGCTGACTCTGCTTGATTAGGTTATGATTTTCCAAATGTTCTGCTATTCCTTCCTTGATAATTGATTCCAATAGTTGTTCAACGAAAGATGTTGGGCTAATTCACTTTTTCCCTCACTCCCTTTTTGAATAGGCATATCGCATTGGCAGCTTTCCAATCATTGTCATAGAGCTGTAACATGGTAACAGACCCTTTGGTCCAACTCATCCATGCTGACCAGATATTGTAAATAAATGTAGACCCATGTACCTCTAAACTCTTCCTATTCATACACTCATCCAATGCCTTTTAAATGTAGTAATTGTACCAGCCTCCTCTACTTCCGTTGTAGGCTCATTCCGTACACACACCACCCACTGAGAGAAAAAGCTCCCCCTTAGGCCCCTTTGAAATCTATACCCGCTCACCTTAAACCTATGCCCTCTAGTTTTGGACTCCAAAAAGGGAAAAGACCTTGTCTATTTAGCTTATCCATATCCCTCATGATTTTATAAATTTCTCTAAGGTCACCCCTCAGCTTCTGACCCTCCAGGGAAAATAGTCCCAGTCTATACAGCCACTCTCTATAGCTCAAACCCTCCAACCCTGGCAACATCCTTGTAAATCTTTTCTGATCCCTTTCAAGTTTCACAACATCCTTCCTATAGCAGGGAGACCAGAACTGCACACAGTATTCCAAAAGTGGCCTAACTAATGTCCTGTATAGCTGCAACGTGACTTCCCAGCTCCTGTACTCAATGCATGATCAATAAAGGCAAGCATACGGAATGCCTTCTTCACTACCCTGACTACCTGGGACACCGCTTTCAAGGGACTATGAACCAGCACTCCAAGGCCTCTTTGCTCCCCAGGACCTTACCACTAAGTGTATAAGTCCTGCCTGATTTGCCTTACCAAAATACAGCACCTTACGTTTATCTAAATTAAACTCCACCTGTTACTCCTCGGCCCATTGGCCCATCTCATCAAGATTCTGTTGTGCTCTGAGTTAACCTTCTTCACTGTCCACTACTCCTCCAGTTTTGGTGTCGCCTGCAAACTTACTAACCGTGTCGCCTATGTTCACTTCCAAATCAATTCTATAAATGATGAAAAGCAGTGGACCCAGCACCGATCCTTGTGGCATATTGCTGGTTACAGGCCTCTAGTCTGAAAAGTAATGCTCCACCACCACCCTCTGTCTTCTACCTTCAAGTTTGTATCCAAATAGCTAGTTCTCCCTCTATATTCCTTGTGACCTAACCTTGCTAACCAGTCTGCCGTGAGGAACCTTATCAAATGCCTTACTGAAGTCCATATAGATCACGTCCACCGCTCTGCCCTCATCAATTCTCTTTGTTACTTCTTCAAAAAAACTTAAGTTAGTGAGACATGATTTCCCTCGCACAAAGCCATGTTGACTATCTCAATCAGTCGTTGCTTTCCCAAATACTTGTTAATCCTGCCCGTCAGGATTCCCTCTAACAATTTACCCACTACCGATGTCGGTCTCACCAGTCCATAGTTCCCCAGCTTTTCCTTACCTCCTTTCTTAAATAGTGGTACCACGTTAGCTAACTTCCAGTCTGCCGGCGCCTCACCTGTGGCTTTCAATGAATTAAATCTCTCAACAGGGAGCCCAGCAATCACTTCCCTAGCTTCTCAGAGTTCTAGGGTGCACCTGATCAGGTCCTGGAGATTTATCCACCTTTATGCATTTTAAGATGTCCAGCACCACCACCTCTTCAATATGGATGTGGCTATTTATTTCCCCACATTCTCAATCTTTCATATCCTTCTCCACAGTAAACGCTGATGCAGAATACTGATTTAGTATCTCCCCTATCTCCTGTGGTTCCACACATTGATGACCTTGCTGATCTTTTTACCCTTTTGTCCTTAATGTATTTGTAGAACCCCTTTGGATTTTCCTTAACCCTATTTGCCAAAGCTATCTCATGTCCCCTTTTTGCCCTCCTGATTTCCCTCTTAAGTATACTCCTAGCTTAGATATTTCTCCAGAATGCAAGGATTTTTGGAAAATTATAACCAATGCTTCCGCCATCGCTGTAGCTACTTCGTTTGGGATTCTTGGTTGTATGTAGTCAGAGCCAGGAGACTTAACTGCCTTGAACCCCATTAGTTTGCCTCCTACTCCTCCTCGGGAGATGGTGATAGAACTTCATTCCTCCCCCGTATTCTTCAGTGCGATGCTCAAAATATCTTCCACTCTAAAGACTGATGCAAAATATCTGTTTAACTCAGTTACCCTTTCTTTGTTCCCATGACTATGTCTTCAGATTCATTTTCTATGAGACTTCTGTTCACTTTGACCTCTCTCTTCCTGTTTATATTTTAAAGAAAGTTATTGTCAGGTTTTATATCTCTCGTTAGTTTGCCTTTGTAGTTTATTTTCTCTCTCATTATCTTTTTAGTCCTCCTTTGCTGGATTCTAAATTCATCCCAGTCTTCGGGTCTATCACTTTGCATCTTTATATGCTTTTTCTATCAATCTAATGCACTCCTTGACTTCCTATTTCCTTGACGTGATGGCCTGCAGTCTGTTCCTCGGATTGAGACAATTATGGGTCACACCATAAATTTGGTTCCCCTTGGTCGGGAGTCTGCAGTAACTGGGCTGTCAGGAAAATCGTTGACAATTAGAAATAAGGACAAAAAAACACAGTGGCAGAATGATTCTGGGTTATACTAAAAAGATGTTTACTCTGTATCTAACCTCATGTTTTCCCTGTGCTGGGAGTATTTGATAGGGACAGTGTAAAGAGAGCTTTACTTTGTATCTAACCCTGTGTTGTCCCCGTCCTGGAAGCGTTTGATGGGGGACAGTTTAGAAGGAACTGACGTGGGACTGTTTCGTGTTGATACTAAATGCCTGCATAAGATGCTATTTTATTTGAGGGTACAAATGTACCCCAACTCAATACACTAAGTAGAATGGGTGGTTGGTGGTGGTGGCGGTGGCGTGTGTGTGTGTGTGAGAGAGAGAGAGAGAAAATGTGTGGGTGGTGGGGTGTGCATGGGTACGAGAGAAAGTTGTCAACACAGTTTGTTGTAATCTGGGCCACTGGAGTGTGCAGGGATCCATGAGTTCCTGGTGTTTGCAGTTCATTGAGGTGCAGGAGTAAATGTATACTTCACTCTGTGTCTGCAGAATATGAAAATACATTAACCTTGGCCGTCTCCTTGAGTGTCAGCAAGTTGCAGCGTCAGTGCTGGAAGAGAATTGGCAGAGACGAAACAGTGGGGGCAGAATTTCTCATTGCAAGTCACTCTTTACTTATAAACTTGACCTCGGCTGAAGTGTTGTTGCAGTATTACTGACTGTAATTTAGATAAAATCCTTACAGACGGTCAATACCTTTAAACCTGTTCCAGATGTGGGCAAGACCGTATTTGTGAGTAGGCCTTCAAAGAATGTTATGGTTTTCTCTTTCTTACAGATGCCGAGTTAGTCTAGGTCATCCTTTGTGTCTTGTCCAAGTGCAGTATTGATGCTTGAAGGTGTGTGTGTGTGTGTGTGTGTGTGTGTGTGTGTGTGTGTGTGTGTGTGTGTG